>JAJOZX010003168.1:32500-147500 GCA_023014485.1 Bathynomus jamesi | reverse complement strand
AACAAATTTATAAAAAGGAGAAGTGCCTACAAAGGTCTAATTACAAAGGTCATTGCCACTATAGATTCTGCCATAGAGCAAGAGGATTTACGCTTAGTGACTGCGCAGCTTGCCATATTAGAAACTAAAAAGGTTGCTCTAAGTGAGGTAAATGTTAAAATTGAGGCTCTTATAGAAGAAGATGAAATAGAAAATAACATAATTACTTTGAAGAGATTATTGATGATATGATTAACGTAGGCCTCCGAGCAAAAGAGTTTAGCAGCTCAGTACAGTTAGAGACCAGGTCTAATAATGAAACACAACACTCAACAAATGATGCTTGTGAAGTTAAGGTTAACAGATCTGTAGTTCAATTACCGAGGCTTGTACTCAAAACATTTTCTGGGAGTATTCAGGAATGGCAAGGATGGGCAGACAGTTTTCAATCAGCAGTTCATTCTAGTCAAGTGTTAAGTGCCGTGGAGAAGTTTAATTATTTGCGGTCCCTCTTGGAAGGGGAGGCAGCAAAGACTATAGCAGGATTAGCATTAACAGAGGCTAATTATAATGTGGCTTGGGATATATTAAAGAAACGGTTTGGTAAGCCAGAGATCTTAATTAAAAGCCACCTCCGTGCACTTTTAGATATACCTCCTGTTAATAATCCTAATAGTGTCAAGGAGTTACGGCAGTTATATGATGAATTTGAAATTAGAACTAGGTCCCTGGACAACTTGGGTGTAGGAATGGAAAAGTATGGTATAATGTTGGTTCCTACACTGGAGTCTAAATTGCCTAGCTCAATTTTGCTTCAATTAAGTAGGGGACACTCTGCAGAACATGTGTACATCCCCTTCAGCAGATGTTAAGTCTTTTAGGCACAGAATTAGCAAGACGAGAGGTAGTTGAGTTTGCACAGTGGGATGGTAAACAAGGGGACAAAGGCAGGCACAGCACCAAAGTTTCCACAAAAAGGAATAGCCCAGGTACAGTGTCAGCTCTACATGCCTCCTCTGAGAATAAATTAAAGGGAATCAAGGAATGCATATTTTGCGAAGGCAACCACAAGTCATATAAATGTGAGGTGGCTGAGGCCTTACCCTTTGAGGAGAGAAAGGACAGGGTAACTAAGTCCACAGCATGTTTTAAATGTTTTTTGAAAGGTCATAGAGCAAGGTTTTGTAAGTTTAAAATTTTGTGCAAAAAATGTCATGGTAGGCATCAGCCATTATTGTGTGAAAACACTTTAGTAGGCCTACCCCAGAAGTAGAGACATCAGTGGCACATGCCACTGCTATGCAAGGGAGTAAAAGTAAAGGGGGATTATTGCAAACAACTGCAGCCTTATTAATTGGGAATGAGGGAGAAGCTACTGTAAGAGTGTTGTTTGATAGTGGTAGCCAGTGTAGTTTTATTAAGACCAGAATTTCCAGAAAATTGAAGTTTAAAGAACTTAAGAGAGAAAATTTAAGAATTTCTGGGTTTGGGGGTTCCGTTCAAAACCGAACCAAATTTAAGAAGGTAGAAGTTCTGGTTAAAGGGTTGTTACCGCAAAGTCCCACTATCAAGGTCCAAGCTGTAGAGATTGAGGAACTTTGTGCTCCAGTCACTACTTGTTTAGATATGGCATGTGTCCAAGAATTGCAAGTTAAAGGAATTAATTTGGGCAATAATAAGTTTGAGGGAACAGAAGATATTAGTCTTTTGATTGGAGCTGACTATTATTGGGACTTCATCACTGGTAATATTGTCCGTACATCTCAAGGCCCGGTAGCTATTGAAAGTAAGCTAGGCTGGATGCTACATGGTAGTTATTGCAATGAAATGGAAGTTAAGGCTCTCTTTGTTAAGATTGAGGAGAACAGCCATGGTCTGGAAAGGCATTTGAAAGCGTTTTGGGAACTTGAATCTATTGGTATAAAGGACAACCAGGCAAGTACAGTGAACAATGATGTTTTAGAGCAATTTGAAAAGGGATTGGGTTTAGAGATGGTTGCTATGAAGTTGGCCTACCATGGAAGGATTCTTGCAAACCCGGTTCAAACCTTCAGCTAGCTAATCGGAGGTTGGAGACTTCATTGTACAGGCTAAGAAAAAATGAGTTGTTAATTGAATACGATGAGGCCATCCTAAGTTATGTAAGGGAGGGCTATGCTGAAAGGGTGAAAGGTGAGCTGGTGAGCCAGGAGGCACATTATCTGCCACACCATGCAGTGGTACGGCGAGACAAAACTACCACCAAACTGAGGGTAGTTTTTGATGGCTCAGCCAAGGACAAAGGTGGTGTGTCCTTGAATGACTGTTTGGATGCTGGGCCAAATTTAAATGCAGATTTATTTTCCTTGTTACTGAGATTCAGGTTTGGTAGAGTAGCATTGACTGCAGATGTGAAGCAAGCCTTTTTGCGGATAAAGTTAAAACCAGAGGACAGAGATGCAGTAAGGTATCTGTGGGTGGATACGAAAGACTTGTTGGAAAATGAACCCAAGGTTCAAGCATATAGAATGAAGTCAGTGTTGTTTGGCCTCAGCTCTAGTCCATTTCTGTTGGCAGCTACTATGCAGTACCATTTTAAGAAATATTCTGTAGTCTATCCTAACACTATTGAACACATAAGGAAAAATTTTTATGTTGATGATTTGCTATGTTCCGTGGATAATACAGAAATGGCTAAACAGATATTCATGGAGGCTAGAGCTATAATGAGGGAGGCTGGCATGGAGCTCAGAAAATGGCAGACCAATCATTCGCAATTACAAGAGTTTATGAGTCATTCCTCTGTAGTACCTGATGCAGCAGAAAGTATTGAGGATTCTGGTATTAAGGAGTTGTGGGCAATAGACGCAAAGGTGCTAGGCATCGTTTGGCAGCAAGATGATGATTTGTTTACCTTCAATGGGAAATCTTTAGTAGAGCTGGCTGAGAATGAGACAAGGTGGACAAAACGTACAGCTCTTAGTTTGGCTTCGAAGGTCTTTGATCCTCTTGGATTCCTGGCTCCATTTGTGATAAAGTCAAAAATTTGGTTTCAGAGCCTCTGGGAAATTGGACTTGGTTGGGACCAAGAGTTACCTGATCATATGGTGGTAAGGTGGAAATATTGGTTCAAAGAATTGGCACATCTTGGAGACATTGAAATCCCAAGATGGTACTTTGGAGAGTTGAACAATAGCCCAGACAACTTGGAGCTGCACATCTTTTGTGATGCAAGTGAGGAAGCCTATGCAACTTGTATTTATATAAGAGGCGCATTGCAAGAGGAAGTAAGTTGCAGGTTGGTTGCTGCAAAGAGTAGAGTAGCACCTTTGAAAAGGCTTTCTGTTCCAAGGTTGGAATTGATGGGTGCCGTTATTGCTAGTCGGCTTGCAATTACAGTGCGAAAGTCTTTGGCCCTCTATGAAATTCCAAGCTATTATTGGACAGACTCCACTATAGTTTGGCACTGGTTAAGAAGTCAGGCAAGGAAATGGAAACCATTTGTTGCCAATAGGGTGGAGGAAATTCAAGCGCACACAGATCCCAAGCAATGGAAGCATTGTCCAGGCATCCAAAACCCCGCTGATTTACCAACACGAGGAATTTCAGTGAAAGATCTTTCACAATCAAGTTTGTGGTGGAATGGGCCAGAGTGGCTAAAACTTGGAAGTGAAAACTGGCCTTCTAATCAGCCTATTGTAGGAGAATGCCAGGCTGAAGAAGCATGGGTGAGTGAGGTGAGAAAATGCGCTGTGAACAGTTGTCAAGTTATGCAGCAGGACCCCATATTGAGGCTTGAGGACATTAGCAGTCTGAAAAGATTGTTAAGAGTGACAGCATGGATATATAGATTTACCAACAACATTAAGGGAGAAACAAGAAGGGAAGGAATTCTGAACAGTAATGAGATTCAGCAAGCCAGGAAATACTGGGTGGTATGTGCGCAGAAGGAAAAATTTGGTGAAGAGCGGGAATTGCTCACCAGCCATCCATTACAGGTTCTACCAACACATTCTGCGCTCAAGGTTTGGATGTGTTTTGGATCAGGATTTATTGAGAGTAGGAGGTAGACTACAGTTTTCTGGGCTTCCAGAGGAGAAAAGACATCCAATTTTGCTACCTTCTGGGGGGCACTTTGTGGACCTTTTGATCCTGGATACTCATCATAAGCTGTTACATGCTGGAGTTAGAGAAGTGATAATAGAGATTAGACAACAATTTTGGATTCCCAAAATTAGACAAGTAGTGAAAAAGGTCTTGCATAAATGTGTGGTTTGCAAGCGTTGGAGTGCAAAGCCTTATTATGAAAAGGTGGCTCCACTTCCAAGAGAACGGTGTGTCTATACTGCCCCATTTGATGTAGTGGGAGTAGACTTTGCAGGGCCAGTCTATGTGTATGAGCGAGGGGAGTCTAACAAAGGTTATATATGTCTTTTCACATGTGCTACCACCAGAGCAATCCATTTGGAGTTGGTAAGCAACTTAAGTAGTGATGTATTTCCTTTGGCCTTTAAAAGGTTTGTGAACAGAAGGGGTTTCCCAAATAAAATCATATCGGATAATGCAAAAACCTTCAAAAAGGCTGCAAAGGAACTCCAAGAAATTTGGTCCTTGCTAAAAGAGGAAGGATTCCAATCCTACTTTTCACACCAAGGGGTACAGTGGGAGTTTATTGTTGAGAGAGCACCATGGTGGGGAGGATTTTGGGAAAGGCTAGTGAGAAGTGTAAAGTGTCCATTAAAGAAACTTTTAGCTAATGCTCATTTGAGCAAAGAAGAATTCTCTACTGTTTTATGTGAAGTAGAAGCAATGGTGAACAGTAGGCCTATCACTTTTGTTTACAACAGTAGGCAGGATGCAGAGCCATTGACACCAAATCATTTTCTTTGTGGTAAACGATTAACATCAAACCCCAGTGTGCCAGAAGACTTGCAGCCTATCCAGAGCACTCAAGGAGAGTTAACCAGACGGTTCAGGTACCTTGAAGAGCTACAAGATCAGTTATGGAAGAGGTGGCAGATGGAATACTTGCCAGAACTCAATTATTACCCATCAGGCAAGGTAAAGGGCTCCAATGCAAATTGTATCAAGGTGGGAGAAGTGGTAATGATTGGGGATGAAAGACCAAGGCAATGCTGGAAGCTTGGCATAATTGAAGAGTTGTTTGTTGGCAAAGACAATTTAGTTAGGTCTGCACTGGTAAAGACTTCAGGAGGAAAGTTAAAGAGACCTATACAAAAACTCTATGCTTTAGAAATCAGCAAAAACACAGATAGTCAAGATGAAACATTTGAGTTACAGCCTCATGGAGAAGGCTTGGCTAACCTTGCAGAAGGTAATGACAACAATACCTCTTCGGTGGGGAGTGTTAGAAAATCTAGAAGAGGAAGAACCATTGTTGTCCCAAGGCGATACGATGACTAAGCTGATTGATGCAGCATTGCTTGTATATATATTAAGTTAAGGTGTATATATATCCATCTCATAATTGTAAGGTTAGTGAAAAATTAACTTAATTTAGAGCTAGCATTTTTGAGCTCTTGTGGCATCATTGTTTGGTCACACTGTTGGCATCATTTTGGGATGCTGCGCGTCTTTTCTACTCGTTTGTGGAAGGTCGTACGTAAAGGTGTGGTCTGATAGAGAGCTCTCTTGCAATTCAGTTTGGTTGTTTAGATACATGATTGTTGCATCGTGCAATAGTCCAGGTTGCGTTGTTGTTGCAAGGTTCAGAAAGAAGACCACAAATAGTACACTTTTTGTTTACTTTAAGTTCATGTAATTAAGGTCTAAGGTAGGCCCGCATCGAGTCAGCAACCCTGAGGTTACCCTGAGGTAGGACCTAATAGGATCTCAAATCCGTAAGTTTTAATTTAGCTTAACTTGGGCTTTAGGTAGAACTTGCCCTTTAGAATTTGGCCGTTCACGGCTCAGCTGGGATTTCGAACCCGACAAATAAATAAAATAACATTCTGCCATGATTTTTGTTGTAGAACATGAAGGATACGGATCGTGGTCGGTGATTAGGGTGAAATGACGCCCAGAAAGATAATGTGACCATTTTTTGACAGCTTCCACCATCGCATAGGCTTCTTTTTTTTGACAGAAGAATGTCGGCACTCGCTCTCCGAAAGCATTCTCGAGAAAAAGGCCACGGGCCCACCCGAGAGTCTGGATCAATACAATTCAGATTCTGATTCAGCTCCAAATCCAGACAATGATGGTTGTTTATGAACAGCCAACAGCTGACCGAGATCCTCCTAAACCCAGGGCCGGATTAAGACCTTTAGAGGCCCTAAGCACTTAAAAGATTTTGGTGCCCCATATATATGTAATTCAAAATATAAACAAAAATAAACCATAAAATAAAATTTTATTTTTTGAAATGAAACAAAACTTACAGTAAGATGGAAAATAATGTTTATTTTTGTATACTTCCACTTCATTTATATTTGAAATATGAGAAAGAATCATTAACTGTTTCATTTCTTTTAGCTTCGACTGAGGCAATGCTAGCCTATAAAGATCTGGTGAAACAGTCACCACGGCGTACCAGTTGTTAACTTTTTTTTTAGTTAATCATTCCAGTTGTTAGCTATTTTTATTGATCGTACTGGATGTCATATATCTAATGACACTGGAAATACTGCATCTTCAATCTTGGAATATATCCTAATATCCAGTGCATATGACCTCAAAATATCCCTGAAATTGGTCAGATTTCAAAAGATTTCCCGGGGGGCTTACAGTGCCCCGGACCCCCAGCTGTATGGGCTCGCCGCGCTCGCCATTGTCCCCCCCCCCCCGCATCTGAGTAACACTTTCAAAATGCGTTCCCCCACTTCTTTATTTAGCACTACACCACTGGTCTGATGCATCAGTTTCAACTACGAAGGGAATAGTTTAATCGATTGAGCTGACTACAGCATTCTCAACTTCCATCTTCAGATTCTTGAAAGCATTTACAGCTTCCTTTCGAAGAGGAAAGGCCCGTGCTTTGACCAGAGGCTTGATTTTGTCCGAAAATGAGATATCCACGTTGAGTAGTAGGAAAATATCCCAACTGCTCGTCTTAAAGAAGGAGGTCCTTAGGAACAGGTAGCTCCTTTAGGGGACGCAAGCATTCTGCATCAGGCTTCAGAACACCTTAAGAGATAATTCACCGGTTTGCATTAAAATCGATTTCTTTATTTTGAGTTGTGATTCTGAAGCAGTTCGCTGCGCTGAATTCAAAAATGCTACCAGTTTTTTTCTGTCACCCACAGTTTTAAAGTTATTAGCAAAACAATTTTGGGGCGTTTTGTAATTTTTTACCTTTTTTATCTTTAATTAATTTCGTTTTTTCATATTTTTCAGATAGATAATTCTAACATTACGTCTTTAAAATTTTAATAATGGCTTCTAGAGGATGTACCCATAGTCCAGACATATTTTGTTATATTTGTGGTCGGTATGTTGTTGTAAAACAAAGGACAAATGTAACGACCTTCATTAAGAGAGCTTATCATGCTTATTTTGGAATTAAATTAGGAAATCAAGACAAAAGTTGGGCTCCACACAAGGTTTGTCTTACGTGTGTTGCGGCACTAAGGAATTGGAGCAAAGGTAAAAAGAAAAGTTTGCCATTTGGGATCCCTATGGTATGGCGCGAGCCTAGAAACCATACCGACGACTGCTACTTCTGTTCTTGCAATGTTAAAGGTTATAATGCAGAGAATAAAGAGAGCCTTCAATACCCAAGTCTTCCATCTGCAATAAGGCCGGTACCCCATGGTCCAGAAGTTCCTATTCCCCGCCCACCCGAGAGTCTGGATCAATACAATTCAGATTCTGATTCAGCTCCAAATCCAGACAATGATGGTTGTTTATGAACAGCCAACAGCTGACCGAGATCCTCCTAAACCCAGGGCCGGATTAAGACCTTTAGAGGCCCTAAGCACTTAAAAGATTTTGGTGCCCCATATATATGTAATTCAAAATATAAACAAAAATAAACCATAAAATAAAATTTTATTTTTTGAAATGAAACAAAACTTACAGTAAGATGGAAAATAATGTTTATTTTTGTATACTTCCACTTCATTTATATTTGAAAAGTTTTCTCCTACTTTTTTTAATTGCAAAGTCTTTGATCAGATCCTCAAAACTAATCTTACGTAACACATCTGCTTCTATACTTAGTAGAGATAAGGCATCCAGCCTGCCTTGTTGCATAGTTGTTCTGTTGGTATTTTTAATATACTTCAACTGAGAAAATGAACGCTCAGCTGAGCAATTTGTGACCATTAATGTTAAAAATATACGAAAGGCAATTTCTACATTTGGGAAGGCACACTCAATATTGTCTTCTACAATTATTTTATAAAGTTCAGCATGACTGAATCTTGTTTTTACATTTTTTTTTGCACTGAACTTATGGCACACATATGATATAAACAAAATAATAACGCAAAGCGTAAAGTGTGTGATTACAACGAAATATATTTATTCTCTCAAAAGGGTTGTTGTTCACTACAAATTCAAACAATGAAAAAAAAAAAATACTATATATGAATATATATAATTCAGTTTTCAACAGCTTATAGGCTATAAGCCGCGATTATAATAGTATAATAAATCCATGGTAAATCCGACAATGGAAAATTTCTGTGGTGCCCCCCTTCCCTTGATGCCCTAAGCACGGGCTTATTTTGCTTAATGGTTAATCCGGCCCTGCCTAAACCATTAACCCAAGCCGAACTAAATGACTTAGTCAGGGATTTGAATCTGCCTAAGGACTCTGCAGAACTTTTGGGGTCTAGATTGCAGGAGAACAATTTATTGGCATCCGACACATGTTTGCAAGTAAAGGTAAATATATTTTGTTTCTTTCAGTTATTTTTTTATTCTTTCATAAACAAGCAATATGCTTGTCCAAGAGCTAGGAGCTATTTAATTCTGCTTTAATTAGGTTTTACTCTATCACCTAAAGATTTCGTGCTACAAGGGGTGTTGTAATACCTCATCTGTCCCCAAATGTCAACCACCCATTGATGGGAGGGGAGAGAGTATTTTGCTGGGAATGGGACTGGTTGTTATATATATTTACCCTACATTATTATGTAAGCGTTACTGTAGTCTATAACAACAAAATTTATGGTTTAGCATGTGCAATCCAATGTTGGTCTCGATAAGATGGTTCACATTTGGGGATAAATGGGGAATTTATGACACACCCTGTAGTAAGAAAACCATACGTGATAGGGAAAAACTAACTATATTTTTGAGATCAGCGCACTCGAATTATATAGAATCACAACTAGTTTGTAAAAATCGATCGACAAGTTTTCAAATGTGTACTGGTGTAATGTATCCCAAGAAATCAATCGAAGTGACAGAGATGATGGATTTGGCCTCATTGAAGGTGAAGTTGCGCCTCTTTGCAGCCTCGAGAAATCTGGCTAGATTTTCGTCATGCTCTTTTTGATCCATACCAGCAACAGTAATGTTGTCTATGTAAGGAAAAGTACTTTGTAGATGGTTGCTTTGTATGAACTCATCCATAGTTCGCTGAAAACAAGCCACTCCGTTCGTGACTCCAAAAGTACTCTGGTAAACTGATACAGCTTTCCATTAGCCTCACAGGCGGTTTAAGGTTTCTCCTTGTCTTGAATAAGAATCTGATGGCAAGGCACTTTTCAAGTCTAGTGGATTGTATACCTTGTACTGCGAAAGTATGTACCAGAACGTCAATCCTGGGCAGTGGGTATGCATCCAGTTCAGTGTACCGGTTGATAGTTTGACTGTAGTCCACAACGAACCTTTTTCGGTGACGTTCGTTCGTCACAGTGAGAACCTGGAACCTCTGCAGAGAGGTACTGGGTTCAATTATTCTCTCAGATAGCAGCTTGCTTGTTTCACTCTCAATAAAGGCTCTCTTTGCTTGACTGAATCGCGTGGACTTCGTGGCTACTGGCAGGGCCGTTTCCTGGCATAAGCAGACTAAGCGGCCGCTTAGGGCCCCGTTGCTACTAGGGGGCCCCAAGACAGGCTCCCAGGTCATAGCTCAGTGGGCAAGAATAGGAATATAGCTGAAGTTATTATTAATATTATTATTATTATCCTTATTATTATTATTATTATTATTGTCGTATTAATTAAAGTTTTTTTATGAGACAAATGTGATAAAACGGAGACAAACGAAACGTTTTGGTCGTTATGTGTAAATAACTATTGAGAGATCTTATTTCTATATTATTTAACTTTATTCTTACTGTATGCTTATACTTTCCTAAATGCTTAATTTTTCTAGTATTGTAAAACATTATTTCACTAATTTACTAATTATTATTAAAAGATTTTGTAACACTTTAAAACCTAGGATTATTTTCGTTATGTTTTCAAGTTTATTAATTCTTTTCTCATCTTTTTCAGATAATGTGAATTTTGTTGGTTAAAACCTAAATGGTCTGATTATTTGAATGTTGTTATTATTTTTTTTTTATTGGGTTCAAAATCCCAGCTGAGCCGTGAACGGCCAAGCTCTGAAGGGCCAGTTCAACCTACAGCCCAAGTTAAGCTAGAATTAAAAAGTTATGGGCTTGGAGGTCCTATTAGGTCCTACCTCAGGGTTGCTGACTCGATGTGGCCTATCTCTTTTAGGGGCCTCTCGTGTCCTCTTCTCTCTCTGTCGTTTGGGAGGTTAGCATCTTGAAGGAAAAGCTGGTCGTTTTCAGAGTTTATTGAGTTCTTGGTTGGCTGGGTTTTTTTCACAGAAGATTTTGTTATTTTATATACAGCTGAATTAATTAAATATATATATATATAAATTTATGTACAATACTTATTTATAAAGATTATATATGATTCTTAAAATTACACAATGATAAAATATATACAATTTGGTACGCGCAAAATTGGTTTGTTGGTAACTAATATAAAAATAATATAAATGCGGAAAATTAACTGCGCGGCCCCACACTACTGCCCACCCCGAGAAGCGGAGCACGTATATCAAAAGTAGAAATATTCGGGTCTTGATTTGAATCGGATCCTTCGTCCAGCTCGCGTTGATCCTCGGTCGGCCTCGTTTCCGGTTGTTGCGTTGTCCTGCGCGCTCGTCCTGAGGTCTGTATTTGCTACCTCCGAGGTGCGTCTTCCATCGTCCTTTTTCCTTGTGTGCTTTTTCTCCGATCCGATGCCGTCCGATTGTGCGCCCGGTACCTGTGTGGGACCTGAAACTATATAAGCCGGTTTAAAGTTTGGTTTGGTTGATTGAAGCGGCTTAAAGTTTGGTTTGGTTGATTGAAGCGGCTTAAAGTTTGGTTTGGTTGATTGAAGCGGCTTAAAGTTTGGTTTGGTTGATTGAAGCGGCTTAAAGTTTGGTTTGGTTGATTGAAGCAGCTTAAAGTTTGGTTTGGTTGATTGAAGTGGCTTAAAGTTTGGTTTGGTTGATTGAAGCGGCTTAAAGTTTGGTTTGGTTGATTGAAGCTGCTTAAAGTTTGGTTTCTTCGGATGTTATTCTGGAAATGTGGAATTGTGCCTCCATGATGGAGAACCATCCAGCTGCCGACGCTTCAGAGAACGTGGGTGGCTTGATGGTGACATGGTGCACTCCTGATTCAACAGATTCCATCTTGCGGGAATGTAATTCGGGTCTGCTGCTGCTTTGGTTCCGACCGGCTACTACGGGTGGGCGGCGAAGAGGCGTGGCTTCGGTTTGTTCCGCCCGGCGACTGAAGGATGCTGCTTCCGCTGGCTGCTTCGGGTCACTCCGGGGTCACCAATTGTAGCTTTGGTTCCTTCTTGCTACTACAGTACTACTTGTATTTGCCGGGAAGAATGAAGGATACGAGAGGCAGGCTATCTCTTTGTTGGGTATCTCTTCTAGGTGCCTCTCGTGTCCTCTTCTCTCCCTGTCGTTTGGGGGGTTGGCATCTTGAAGAAAAAGCCTGTCGTTTTCAGAGTTTATTGAGTTCTTGGTTGGCTGGTTTTTTTTTACAGAAGATTTTGTTATTTTATATACAGCTCAATTAATTAAATATATATATATATATAAATTTATGTACAATACTTATTTATAAAGATTATATATGATTCTTAAAATTACACAATGATAAAATATACACAATTTGGTACGCGCAAAATTGGTTTGTTGGTAACTAATATAAAAATAATATAAATGCGGAAAATTAACTGCGCGGCCCCACACTACTGCCCACCCCGAGAAGCGGAGCACGTATATCAAAAGTAGAAATATTCGGGTCTTGATTTGAATCGGATCCTTCGTCCAGCTCGCGTTGATCCTCGGTCGGCCTCGTTTCCGGTTGTTGCGTTGTCCTGCGCGCTCGTCCTGAGGTCTGTATTTGCTACCTCCGAGGTGCGTCTTCCATCGTCCTTTTTCCTTGTGTGCTTTTTCTCCGATCCGATGCCGTCCGATTGTGCCCGGTACCTGTGTGGGACCTGAAACTATATAAGCCGGTTTAAAGTTTGGTTTGGTTGATTGAAGCGGCTTAAAGTTTGGTTTGGTTGATTGAAGCGGCTTAAAGTTTGGTTTGGTTGATTGAAGCGGCTTAAAGTTTGGTTTGGTTGATTGAAGCTGCTTAAAGTTTGGTTTGGTTGATTGAAGCGGCTTAAAGTTTGGTTTGGTTGATTGAAGCGGCTTAAAATTTGGTTTGGTTGATTGAAGCGGCTTAAAGTTTGGTTTGGTTGATTGAAGCGGCTTAAAGTTTGGTTTGGTTGATTGAAGCTGCTTAAAGTTTGGTTTCTTCGGATGTTATTCTGGAAATGTGGAATTGTGCCTCCATGATGGAGAACCATCCAGCTGCCGACGCTTCAGAGAACGTGGGTGGCTTGATGGTGACATGGTGCACTCCTGATTCAACAGATTCCATCTTGCGGGAATGTAATTCGGGTCTGCTGCTGCTTTGGTTCCGACCGGCTACTACGGGTGGGCGGCGAAGAGGCGTGGCTTCGGTTTGTTCCGCCCGGCGACTGAAGGATGCTGCTTCCGCTAGCTGCTTCGGGTCACTCCGGGGTCACCAATTGTAGCTTTGGTTCCTTCTTGCTACTACTTGTATTTGCCGGGAAGAATGAAGGATACGAGAGGCAGGCTATCTCTTTGTTGGGTATCTCTTCTAGGTGCCTCTCGTGTCCTCTTCTCTCCCTGTCGTTTGGGGGGTTGGCATCTTGAAGAAAAAGCCTGTCGTTTTCAGAGTTTATTGAGTTCTTGGTTGGCTCGGTTTTTTTAACAGAAGATTTTGTTATTTTATATACAGCTGAATTAATTAAATATATATATATATATAAATTTATGTACAATACTTATTTATAAAGATTATATATGATTCTTAAAATTACACAATGATAAAATATATACAATTTGGTACGCGCAAAATTGGTTTGTTGGTAACTAATATAAAAATAATATAAATGCGGAAAATTAACTGCGCGGCCCCACACTTCCTCTTCTAGATTTTCTAACACTCCCCACCGAAGAGGCATTGTTGTCATTACCTTCTGCAAGGTTAGCCAAGCCTTCTCCATGAGGCTGTAACTCAAATGTTTCATCTTGACTATCCGTGTTTTTGCTGATTTCTAAAGCATAGAGTTTTTGTATAGGTCTCTTTAATTTTCCTCCTGAAGTCTTTACGAGTGCAGACCTAACTAAATTGTCTTTGCCAACAAACAACTCTTCAATTATGCCAAGCTTCCAGCATTGCCTTGGTCTTTCATCCCCAATCATTACCACTTCTCCCACCTTGATACAATTTGCATTGGAGCCCTTTGCATTGCCTGATGGGTAATAATTGAGTTCTGGCAAGTATTCCATCTGCCACCTCTTCCATAACTGATCTTGTAGCTCTTCAAGGTACTGAACCTTCTGGTTAACTCTCCTTGAGTGATCTGGATAGGCTGCAAGTCTTCTGGCAACTGGGGCTTGATGTTAATCGTTTACCACAAAGAAAATGATTTGGTGTCAATGGCTCTGCATCCTGCATACTGTTATAAACAAAAGTGATAGGCCTACTGTTCACCATTGCTTCTACTTCACATAAAACAGTGCAGAATTCTTCTTTGCTCAAATGAGCATTAGCTAAAAGTTTCTGTAATGGACACTTTACACTTCTCACTAGCCTTTCCCAAAATCTTCCTCACCATGGTGCTATCTCTCAACAATAAACTCCCACTGTACCCCTTGGTGTGAAAAGTAGGATTGGAATCCTTCCTCTTTTAGCAAGAACCAAACTTCTTGGAGTTCCTTTGCAGCCTTTTTGAAGGTTTTTGCATTATCCGATATGATTTTATTTGGGAAACCCCTTCTGTTCACAAACCTTTTAAAGGCCAAAATAAATACATCACTACTTAAGTTGCTTACCAACTACAAACGGATTGCTCTGGTGGTAGCACATGTGAAAAGACATATAACCTTTGTTAGACTCCCCTTGCTCATACACATAGACTGGACCTGCGAAGTCTACTCCCACTACATCAAATGGGGCAGTATAGACACACCGTTCTCTTGGAAGTGGAGCCACCTTTTCATAATAAGGCTTTGCACTCCAACGCTTGCAAACCACACATTTATGCAAGACCTTTTTTACTACTTGTCTAATTTTGGAAATCCAAAACTGTTGTCTGATCTCTATTATCACTTCTCTAACTCCAGCATGTAACAACTTATGATGAGTATCCAGGATCAAAAGATCCACAAAGTGCCCCTCAGAAGGGTGCAAAATTGGATGTCTTTTCTCCTCTGGAAGCCCAGAAAACTGTAGTCTACCTCCTACTCTCAATAAATCCTGATCCAAAAACACATCCAAACCCTTGAGAGCAGAATGTGTTGGTAGAACCTGTAATGGACGGCTGGTGAGCAATTCCCTCTCTTCACCAAATTTTTCCTTCTGCACATATACCACCCAGTATTTCCTGGCTTGCTGAATCTCCTTACTGTTCAGAATTCCTTCCCTTCTTGTTTCTCCCTTAATGTTGTTGGTAAATCTATATACCTATTAGGGTGTGTCAATTTTGGGGGTGAAATGACTAAATTGAAAATCATGTGATTTGGTAGCAATTTAATGTAATCATTTGGCATACAAAATAATATCCTTGCTTCAAAAACAATAAAAAATAACTCCTACCTACATCAATTTTAATTCAAAAATTCCATTTTTCTGTAAATTCGTAACAAAATAACAAATGTGCGCAAACATCCTATCAACATTTAAAGTGGCAATAAGATATCATTCAGAGTCTTTATTTGAAAGTAACCAATGCAGTCATGTCCTTTTTGCTGCGGTTCCTTGACATCAGCATTCGGCTTGCTACTTGCGCTTTGATGTAGCCTTCTCGCCTCTCGTGACTGTAAACTTGACTAGCTGCTCCTGTGACCATTTTCACACATCTCTCCACACTCTGAGTGTGAGAAGGCTACTTTGGCACTTGCATTGGGGCCTCTCTAAGTTGTGTTAAATCTTTGTTTGTTATACATGTTGTCAGTGGTGGCTCCAAAACTTCCGAACTCAAGTTAACTAATTCTAACAATTTCGTGGCATTGACGTTTATCGGAGGTACCTTCCTTGTCTGAACAGAGCAGTCTCCCAGCTGGTCATCATCTAGTGATGTTCCTCTAAGCTTTAGAATGATTTCCACAGCCTCAGTTCGCTCTTTGGTACATTGGCTGCAGAGTATTGCTTGCAAAACTGCCTCTGGCCTAGCATACCAAGCGGACCTTCTCACCACAGGTAACACGATGTCCACCACTACTTTCCTTTGGGTTCTCAGTAGCTGTAATTGAAACAAGATGTGGTTGGGCCCCTCCATCCACATTGGATTAAGTTTTACATTGAACCAGTGAGGAAGATAAAACCCAATAATAAATTCAACAAACAATCAACATCAAATTCTGTAGCATTTTGCCCTTCAGTGCATGTTTGGAAACCCAAATCCTGCAGAAACGAATCGCTGTAGTTAACCAACGACTGTGACTTATGGGTCCAATCTCCAAGAGAGCCAGATTTTGAGGCAACTCTCCTGATCTGATTGCTTGAACAATACGATAAGCGTAAGATTGATCCGTGCTGAGGTCTTTGATAACTTCTTCAGACAACACTGGAAGGGGAGGGCCTACTTCGACCTTTTGAAATTTTGTATTTATTTCTAATTCCGTTGCTTCATCTAGCATGTTGCCAAGGGGGCCTGACCACTTGTTGTTGCTCTTTATAGGACCATCAAGTTCCTGGATGAGACGACGAAGAGGTAGTTCCCCTGTGTGCAAATCACATACAATCCAAACAAGCCTTCTTCCAAGTTTTTTCTCTAAATGCGTCATAACACCGCCCTGCCATCCAGTGTTCACAGCAGTTGAGTCTCCACCAACGGCCTGCAGTGAACTGTCAAGTCTTCTTTCTTGAAGCCAACATATTATTTGATCAGCAATTGCCTCTGCATGTTTCTTGCCTTCTACTTCTGCTTCAGGAACAAAATGAAACAAATAGTGGCCACCAGGTTCGGAACACACAGAGTAGTGTTCTTCTTTGATGAGACCGGGAAACTTTCTGTCCATTCCCTCTACCTCTAGGAGAACTTTTGTGTCATCTCTTCTTCCATCAAACAAAAGGCAAGAGAGACCTTCCTCCTTCAAATCTTTTTCATGCTGATCAGATATTTCCTTCATTATTTTTCTTGTGCTCTTCTTATCTTATTATGATATATCACCTAAGGATGTATCCTCTCGGCTGATGAGGCCTGCATCTATCCAAGCGGCAGTGGCAATCTCTGCAGTCTCTCGTAGCCCCGTATGGTGACGAATACTGGCAAGGGCAATGTTTGAGATGTCTTTAGTGTTGTATTTCATTCTCTTCGGCGAAGGTTCAGATGGCATTTTGGAGCTATCATCTGATGTTGCTTCTTTCTGTTCATCTGAAGAGCTTTCAAAGAAGTGAGAAACCTCTTGATAGAGCTCTTCATCTCTTTGGGTGGCTTCTTCACTCTTCCTTTTCTTCCTTTCTTCCCTCTCTCGGATTTTCTCTTTTTTCTTAGCAATAACAATCTGTTTTTTGGTTTCTGAATAATCTGCCGAGCCAATCTGCATACTTCCTTGGCCTCCTGCCTTTGTTCTCTGCGCCTTTATGAAAGCCAGCTCCAAAACAGGGATCTTCTTCTCACGAGGACAGCGACAATCAATGTGAGGGTGAGGTTCTCTTCTGCATGAGGGAGAACAATTGGCTTCAGAACATAACTCTATGGGACATTGGCAGTTAAAAATGTCAAGAAGAGTATCAAGTGTGTGTGCAGAAATTTATTTTTCTTTGCTAGTTTTCCTTTACCAAGTGATGTCTCAACTGCTTTGTGCCACAGCGTTGTTAATTTTAGTTCAATAGTTCTATACTGATTGAATACAGGTGGTTTGAATAACACTAGCTTTTTTCCACTGATGCAGAAGAGGGGGAATCATGTCCCTTATGAGCTCTTTCTCTGTGTAGTTCCTTCTACGGGAAGCTCCTTGCCTGTACCGACTAACAGGCTCAAGTGGCATGACGACTGACCTCTTGTCTTCAATTTTGGCATCTTAGGAATATCTGAAAAGAAAGAAAAACATTTAAGTATTTTATATGAATTACGATGTTTCAAAGTTTAGTCATTCGATGTTCTAAAATTCAAAAAAAATATTTCATGGGATTACAACATAATTAGACAGAAGAATATGATAATAATAAATAATTGTAATAATCAATAATCCATACTTACAGTTAAACTGTAGTATTCGTCTAGTAGAATAACTATGAAGTAGGTACAAGAGCAATAACAGCAAACCACCGTCTATGACATCTAAGAGGCAACTGAGGACTGAGAGTGAGGGGCACTTCTATTCATGTTGTGACTTGTACATTGTACAACAACTATATGACCTTGAAAACACTCCATATGCGATCAGTGGGATAATTCTGTGACAGATGAATAGTTAATCAATTTATGTCCTATTATTTAGTAAAAGAGTCAATTTCTGAAACTTTAAGGTAAAATTGATGTAGGTAAGGGTTATTTTGTTTCATTTTGGTTGGCCAATTTCAAGTTTTGACATGAAAAGACACTATATTTTCACTACCAAAATTGATTTGAAAAAAGTTGACAAAATTGACACACCCTAATACCCATGCTGTCACTCTTAACAACCTTTTCAGACTGCTAATGTCCTCAAGCCTCAATATGGGGTCCTGCTGCATAACTTGACAACTGTTCACAGTGCATTTTCTCACCTCACTCACCCATGCTTCTTCAGCCTGGCATTCTCCTACAATAGGCTGATTAGAAGGCCAGTTTTCACTTCCAAGTTTTAGCCACTCTGGCCCATTCCACCACAAACTTGACTGTGCAAGATCTTTCACTAAAATTCCTCGTGTTGGTAAATCAGCGGGGTTTTGGGTGCCTGGACAATGCTTCCATTGCTTGGAATCTGTGTGCGCTTGAATTTCCTCCACCCTATTGGCAACAAATGGTTTCCATTTCCTTGCCTGGCTTCTTAACCAGTGCCAAACTATCGTGGAGTCTGTCCAATAATAGCTTGGAATTTCATAGAGGGCCAAAGACTTTTGCACTGTAACTGCAAGTCGACTAGCAATAACTGCACCTATCAATTCCAACCTTGGAACAGAAAGCCTTTTCAAAGGTGCTACTCTGCTCTTTGCAGCAACCAACCTGCAACTTACTTCCTCTTGCAATGTGCCTCTTATATAAATACAAGTTGCATAGGCTTCCTCACTTGCATCACAAAAGATGTGCATCTCCAAATTGTCTGGACTATTGTTCAACTCTCCAAAGTACCATCTTGGGATTTCAATGTCTCCAAGATGTGCCAATTCTTTGAACCAATATTTCCACCTTACCACCATATGATCAGGTAACTCTTGGTCCCAACCAAGTCCAATTTCCCAGAGGCTCTGAAACCAAATTTTTTACTTTATCACAAATGGAGCCAGGAATCCAAGAGGATCAAAGACCCTTTGAAGCCAAACTAAGAGCTGTACGTTTTGTCCACCTTGTCTCATTCTCAGTCAGCTCAACTAAAAATTTCCCATTGAAGGTAAACAAATCCTCCCCTTGCTGCCAAACCATGCCTAGCATTTTTGCGTCTATTGCCCACAACTCCTTAATACCAGAATCCTCAATACTTTCTGCTGCATCAGGTACTACACAGGACTGACTCATAAACTCTCGTAATTGAGAATGATTGGTCTGCCATTGTCTAAGCTCCATGCCAGCCTCCCTCATTATAGCTCTAGCCTCCATGAATATCTGTTTAGCCATTTCTGTATTATCCACGGAACACAGCAAATCATCAACATAAAAATTTTTCCTTATGTGTTCAATAGTGTTAGGATAGACTTCAGAATATTTCTTAAAATGGTACTGCATAGTAGCTGCCAACAGAAATGGACTAGAGCTGAGGCCAAACAACACTGACTTCATTCTATATGCTTGAACCTTAGGTTCATTTTCCAACAAGTCTTTCGTATCCACCCACAGATACCTTACTACATCTCTGTCCTCTGGTTTTACTGTAACTTTATCCGCAAAAAGTCTTGCTTCACATCTGCAGTCAATGCTACTCTACCAAACCTGAATCTCAGTAACAAGGAAAATAAATCTGCATTTAAATTTGGCCCAGCATCCAAACAGTCATTCAAGGACACACCACCTTTGTCCTTGGCTGAGCCATCAAAAACTACCCTCAGTTTGGTGGTAGTTTTGTCTCGCCGTACCACTGCATGGTGTGGCAGATAGTGTGCCTCCTGGCTCACCAGCTCACCTTGCACCCTTTCAGCATAGCTCTCCCTTACATAGCTTAGGATGGCCTCATTGTATTCAATTAACAACTCCTCATTTTTTTTTAGCCTGTACAATGAAGTCTCCAACCTCCGATTAGCTAGCTGAAGGTTTGAACTGGGTTTGCAAGAATCCTTCCAAGGGAGGCCAACTTCATAGCAACCATCTCTAAACCCACTCCCTTTTTCAAATTGCTCTAAAACGTCACTGTTCACTATACTTGCCTGTTTGTCCTTTATGCCAATGGATTCAAGTTCCCAAAACGCTTTCAAATGCCTTTCCAAACCATGGCTGTTCTCCTCAATCTTAACAAAAAGAGCTTTAACCTCCATTTCATTGCAATAGCTACCATGTAGCCAGGGCCGGATTAACCATTAAGCAAAATAAGCCCGTGCTTAGGGCATCAAGGGAAGGGGGGCACCACAGAAATTTTCCATTGTCGGATTTACCATGGATTTATTATACTATTATAATCGCGGCTTATAGGCTGGTTATAGCCTATAAGCTGTTGAAAACTGAATTATATATATTCATATATAGTATTTATTTTTTTTCATTGTTTGAATTTGTAATGAACAACAACCCTTTTGAGAGAATAAATATATTTCGTTGTAATCACACACTTTACGCTTTGCGTTATTATTTTGTTTATATCAAATCTTTGAGCGCCATATTAAAAATACATATAGATTAAATATTTTCGTGTGCTATAGGAAGTTATTCTGAACGTGTGATTTGTGCATATAATATTAAATATATATTTTACATAATCATTTGGTATTGTTTTACAGAAAGATTTAGGTTTATAGAATTGTAATATAAATTAATATTAAAATAAAAGAAACTATAAACTCTCTATATTGCTGTTGTATCAAGTGATGTTTATCACGGCCATTATAATAATAAGATTTACTGACCTAAGTTAATTAGCGTTGAAGAAGTTTATCTGTTGCTCTCTCTTCTTCTCTAGGGTAAGTCTATGAAGTGTACTTTATTTGTATATATAACAATATTTTATCATACACGTATCTTTATTTTATAATTTATTTATCTATTGTCATAACAGTATAAAAGAATTTAGATTGTAATAACCAGAGTGAATAATTTGTAATGTATATATAACATCAAACGTAGTTAGGACAATTTAGGCCCTAAGCAAATGTTCATATTTCCTATAATTAAATATTGTGTTTTAAATAAATAAATAAATGTAAATATAAAATGTGGCTCGTTAATAGTGAAATGTTAATATTGATATTTTATAGATTGCGTATTATTAATTCTAATGTTAAGTATTTTTATTTTATAGGTTTCGGTTCCTTCTTTCGGTTCCTTCTTTTGGTTCCTTCTTTCGATTTGATTTGTATTCGACATTTCGAGTTGATATTTCGGTTGAGTTATATTTAATTGCCACTTATATTTAAATTGCCACTTTGGTTGTGTACGGTTCCCATTTTGTCTTTCTGAGAATAAAAGAACAAAGCCAAGATTGTGATATGTGTAACTGTGTTGATTGCCACATAATATACAAATAAAATATTCTTTTTATTTCTGTATTTTACAGACCCCAAGAACCAAGATGAAACGTGTTCAGTTAAGTGCTGCACAAAAGCGAAAACTATCAAAAGAGAAACAAGAGAAGACTTTGGATTTAGAGTCCATGACTGCAAAGCTGACTGATTTCTTCACACAAGTTCCACGACCACAACGTCAACATGATATACCGATTCTGAATCAAAACCAATCTCCGTCATCAGAAGTGGACACAAATACCACTTTGATCACTTCAAAATCAAAATATGATGACGTTGGAATCACCGAGGTGTCACAAGCAGGTTCATCTACCACATGTCTCACTCCTGATCTCACTTTGCCTGTAAATTCTCTTGATACCTCTACTGCAAATGTTGATTCAAGTTGCTTTACAAGACATTCTGGGGTTGAAATAATTGCTGAAAATGAAAGTTTAGTGGACCATGGTGATGGTGGTGAAATGAATCAGTCTGCAGAAGATGAAGTAAATATAGCAAAAGATCCAGGGTTGTGGCTTGATTTCTCTGCTGATGATGTGGCTTATTGGATTGCTTGTGGACCCAGTGACTGTCAACACCACAATGGGCCATTTGACAAGTCTTACCGGCATTTCAGTAGTGGCAAACCAGCAAGATACTGTTCACAAAAACTTTTCGTTGGGACAAAAGCCAATGGTGAGAAATACAAGAGAGAGTGGTTATTGTATTCACCATCAACAGGATCAGTTTACTGTTATGTTTGTAAACTGTTTGCTCCTAAAAATGTCTCACATTTTGTTATAAGAGAAGGGTTCAGTGACTGGCGAAATACCATTGTAATTGATCATCATGAAAAAAGCACTACTCACCGAGACTCTATGCTAACATACTTATGCGAAAAATGCTCTGTATGAATTGATCCACAATTAACCCACCCCTTATATCTCCAGTCTAACTATAGAGTAGATCAAGTCTAGCCTAGAGGGGTCAGCCTAGAGATTCCGGAAATGGTCCAGAGCGGGCAGATAAATTGAGGTCCACAGTAGGATTCCTCACAAGAATTAGGTTAGGGCAATCTACCTTCACCTTTGTTAAGCTATGAGTTGATGCTGGGTCTTAGGCCACAATGTAGGCCTAACTTGTCTGACCCAGCTTAATTTAATGAGATTAACTTTGGTGTAAAAACTCAATTAGTCACTTACTTTTTGTTATCGGAGTGTCTCCCTTCTCCGGTTATGTTTTCGAGAGCGCACTTTGCTGGTACGTCCTCTCGCCCCGTTCTTCGTTTTCGTTCTCCCTTTGTTCTCCTTTTGTTCTCCTCTTCGCGGGGCTTCTTGTACCAGCGTTGTCTTGGTTTATTCCTCGGTTGGTTGAGCGGTAATGTATCTCCACTACCGAGCACGCTCCTCCCACACAGTATATAAATACTAGTGTGGAGAATAACTCTGGTGAGCAACCAATTGGTTTCATCCACCCAGTTATTGACATAAAAGGAATTTAATGATTGTTAGATTAACTACCTACCTACTCAGTGAACCATTTTCGTTACCTCCCAACTACCCACTCATCAGTTTTCCATATACTGGGGGCCCCGGGAGATAAAATTTTGGTGTCATTGTCACCAATTTTTGTCTGAGTGTAGACTAGCTAACTATTTAACTGTAAATGCCTGTTAATCTGATTAACAGTGCCTATCCTCACCTTCTCATTGAGAAGGTGTAGCATTTAATTAGAAGAGAAAATATACATCCATAGGATGAAACTGTCTATGGTCTTTACCATAAGAAAAGAAAAAATGAAAGTTAGAAGATAAAATTACAATTCCCCAGCATCTATTTTTTGTTGTAAAAATAGTCGCGCCTTTAATGCTGTTTGTCGCTGAAGTCTTGTGTCTGTCAATGTTGTAGTAGGATGCGTCACCACTCCTACTGTCAAAGGAATAGTTACTGGAAGTTCAGTGTCTCCAGTTGTTACTGTCAGTGGAGAAGGTTCTCCAAAGTCCATTGTTTTGGGTCCAGACTCTAAAGGGTACAAAAGAGAAATGTCTCTTGTTGTGTCACCCGTTGAAGTCCTTAATTTGACCATTCTTGTTACCCCATCTGCCCCTGGTCTGAGTTCTGAAACTCTAGCCAGAGGCCAGTATTGTCTTGGAGTACTGTCATGTATGAGAACAAGGTCCCCTACCTTAATTGTGTCAGACCAATCCTTCTTAGTCATTTGTTTATGTCTCTCCCTTAGACCCATCAAGTACTCAGTTTTCCACTGTTTAATGAAATGAGCTTTAACTCTAGTTAAATGTTGTAACTTAGTCTGGAGCTCATCATGTCGTTGAGTCCAGTTTGGGTCTTCTGAAGAGTCTATATTGTAGTCCGGCAGGAGACTAACTTGTTCTCCCCGAATCAAATGATTTGGAGTTAATGGTTCTGGGTCATTAATGTTGTCACTCACATAAGTGAGTGGTCTATTGTTAATGATGTTCTCAATCTCAGCCAGGAGAGTGAGTAACCCAAATAAGTGTATCTGTTTTTTGCCAATTGCTTTCTTCAAGCAATTCTTTACTGTCTGTATATTCCTCTCCCAGATAGAACCATACCAAGGAGAGGCAACCGGAATATACTTCCACTTTATGTTTGTATTTTGTATATATAATTGTGTGATTTCATTGCTTAACAAGTCGTGGATGACTTGTTCACCAGCTTTGAAATATGTAGCATTGTCAGTCCAAACTGTCTTGGGTACTGAATGTCGTGCACAGAATCTCTTAAAGACAGCAACAAAAGATTCTGCTGTTAGGTCCTCCACAACATCCAAATAAACAGCTCGTGAGGCTGCACATGTAAACAGTACAATGTACATTTTTTGTTCAGTGTCACCCACCCTACAGTCAATGCTCCTGTATAGTCAATGCCTACAGTCTCAAAGGGTCTGTTGAGAGTAACTCTCTCCTCTGGCAAAGCAGGAGGATTTAGTTTCCTATAGGGCCTAGCATGAATACGCCTACATGTAACACACTCACTCAGGACTGTTTTAACAGTGATCCTTCCCTTGGGTATCCAATAAGTTTTTCTTAATGTAGTTAGTGTCTGTGGTACCCCCATATGATATACATCATTGTGTGTTTTCCTGATTATTAATGTTGTCAAATAGCTAAATCTAGGTAAAAGGATTGGATTTTTGCTTTTGTATGACAGTTTTGATTTGTCTAATCTCCCTTTACACCTTAGAAGGCCTTCCTCATCCCTGAACAAGTTTAGATCCACAACTACTGATGGTACAGGTTCTTTTGTTTGTTTCCCATTAGTTAAGAATTCTAACTCTTTATTGTACTCTTTTTGTTGGCTTGGCCTATCCAGTATTGGGTTGCAACTTCTGTATAATTATGATTATTTTTATTTAGCTGTTTGTTAATTGTAGCTAAACAGTTGTGAGCAAACCTCAAACAGTAGGCTGTCACCCTAACAAGTTTGTTGAAATCAGAATACTTTTCATAATTAGTGATTGGTTCAACCTTTTCATTTGAAAAGATTAAATTTAATGTCAAGTTAACTTGTTCCACAGGCCATTGGTCTGTATTACAGAGCCACTTAGGTCCCATAAACCAAGTTTTGTTTGACTTCAACAACTTGTAGGATAAACCTCTGGTCAGAAAGTCTGCTGGATTCTGTTTAGTTGGAACATAGTGAAAGTTTACTTGTAGGCTTTCATTAGCGTCAGCTATTTCTTTTAGCCTATTTCTTACAAAGATATTCTTACTATTAATGCTATCATTCCGTATCCAGGCAAGACAAATCTGACTGTCAAGCCAGACGTGGATATTAGTTATGAACACATCATAGTAAGCATCCTTAAGCAATGAAATGGTTTTAATGGCTAATGTAGCAGCCAATAGTTCCAATTGAGGTATGGTTCGGGTAGGTTTGAGAGGTGCAACTTTCCCTTTTGCATAAATTAGATGACTTTCTGTAGGGCTTACAAGATACGCACAGCACCCATAAGCTTGTGTGCTTGCATCAGCAAACACATGAAGTCTCTGGGGCTTATCCCTAAACCCACAGCACCTTTGAATTTTAATGTTCTGCACTTTTGTTAAATCAGTAGCTAACTTCTTCCAAGATTTTTGATTTTCATTTGTTATTGGATCATCCCACCCAACATTTGTCCTCCAAATTTCTTGGAGGAGAATCTTTGATTTTATTGTTGAAGGCAGGAATAGACCCATAGGATCAAAAATTTTGGAAGCCTCTGATAATATTTGTCTTTTAGTATTTGCTTCCTCATCAAGTTTAAAACCTTTAGTACAGATTGAATCATGACTGTTAGAAGTTGCATCCAAATACCAGTTCATACCTAAAGTTTTAACTCTGTCTGATGGCTCAGTAAGACCATTATTATCTTTAAAATCTTTTTGTTTAAATCCTCATATTTGAAATCCACTCTCTAAGTTCAAAGTTACCTTGTTGCATAATGTTTTGAGAGTGTTCATAGACTTCAGATAATTCAGATTTTGTTGTCGTTGAGCCTATTAGATTGTCTACGTAAAAATGTTCCTTAAGGAAGTTCAATGTTAGAGAGTTATTAAACTGGTTTAAATGATGTTAATTGTCAATGCTAATAGGCTAGGTGAGCAATTGGCTCCAAACAACACAACATTAAATCTATAGGTTATGAACCCTTTATTCAAATCAAATGGATCCTTGAACCATAAGAACCTAAGTTGGTTCTTATCATATTCATTTTTAAGATTTATTCTCAAAAATGCCTTTGAAATGTCACTTTGTACAGCATATTTGTCTAACCTGAACCTCAGTAAGATCTTCACAAGGTCAGAAATGAGATTAGGACCCTCAATCAAGCAATCATTCAAACTGTGTTTATCACTGTCTTTGAGGCTACATTATATACTACTCTGAGTTTTGTTGTTGGGGCATCTTGTCGATAAACCCCCCTGTGGGTTAAATAATGACAACCATCTTTTTTAAAAGGGTTATTGTTACTTCTTCAATGAAGCCTTTCTGTAGCTGTTCTTTGAAGACATCATTATATATTTTTACATTATTTTCTTGTTTGAGTTTTTTCATTACTTTATATAAATGTCCTTTAGCTACTTTGAGATTATCTCTTAAAGTTGGACAATTTATTTTCCAAGGTAACTCAATAAAATAACTATTGTCTTTGCACTGAATGGTGTCTTCAAATCTTTCTACCATTAACTGATCTTCTGAAGTTTGATTGATTGTGTCATGTATACCCACAGATTCTAGCAACCATAAAGTTTGAATTGCCTCATCCAAAGTTTCATTTGATAATGATGAATTAATGTTCTCAGTTGAGATAATATTATTCAAAGTGTTGCTATTCTTACAGGTGTTATGTAGGACTGAGTTGAGGCACATAGTATTTGTTGGTCATGCACTGTTTTGGTTTAGGTCTAGGTTGTATTCTGATAGGTCACCCAAAGGGGCTATCCCTGATGGAGTCTGAATAGCTATACCATTACCTATCTCTACTATGCCCTTATGAATAAGATTAATATAATCTGCCCCTATTAGCATTTCAATGTTAGCTACTGTGTTGTTAGTGATATGTCTATCAGCTATTTTGTAGTGTTTTTCAAATGATTTATGGTTTGTTCTAGTTTGGGTATAACCAGTTTGTTTTGTCCTACTTTAGAAATAATAACTGCTTCAATTTTCTTGAATTTACTTTCTAAATGTAGTTCCAGGTCAATTGTCTTATAGCTATTTTTGTCCGAGTTATCCTTAACAAAGGACGCAATATTGAGGTTTTGTTCATTCGGGTTTGGTGTCAAACCCAATTTATTAACTACATTTTTTGAAACAAATGTTTGTTGAGAACAACAGTCTATAAGACATCTCACTGGAGTGGTACTACCCTCACTATTCACTAAGTCCAAAGTAATAGTTGGTAAAAGAATCTCAGTGTTTCTTGTTACATTGTTTGAACAAGCAGAATGTCCCATGAAAGTGGCATTTTCTTGATTACCTTTGTTTGGGGGAGGTATCTTTTGAGTTTGAGTACTATTGTTTGGACACTTTGGTGAATCACACATTGATGAGACATGTCGTAAACTTTTACAAAACTTACACTTGAATCTTAACCTAGATTTACAGTCTTTCTTATAATGTCCCTGGCCAGTACACTTTTTACACAGGTTCAACTGTTCACATCTTTTAGCCCTTTGGTTAAATCTGAATATTTGTCACACCCAGTACTACTGTGTTCATTACTTGCACAAAATTTGCAATATGGTGTGTAAGTTGAGGCAGCAGTTACATTAAAGTTCTGTAATGTAGGTGTTCGTGTTTGTAGTTGGTCACATTTGATTCTACAGTATCAAGTTTTGTCTGTTTGGCTGTAGCTAGTTGGTCTCTGGGAACAGTCTTTGGTTTATCCATAGTCTGGGTCTTATGTGTTGGAAAATCTCTCAAGTTGTAATTAGTTAGGATATTGGGGAAGTGTTTCTTATTTGTCTAAATTAGGATAATTTTCTCCCGTCTTTAGAATTAAATTATCTTTAACCCTCGAAGGAAGGCACCTAAGTACTATGCTTTGTATAAGCCAAGATGAAGTTTTAATATCTATCTCATTGCTAACCAGTTGTCCTATAATAGCTTCTAATTTTGTATAAAAATTTTCCATATCACTATGGTTATCTTTTATGGGTGCAAATTCAAAAATTTGTTGAGATAATTCATATAACACATCTTTATTAATGTAATTACGTTTTAAAAGATCAATAGCTACTTCATATGAATCCCTACGGCTGGTAAATAGGCTATCAGGTTATAGGCTGGGCCTTTAAGGGAACTAGTTAAGTAACTAAACTTTTCAACAGTTGAAATATAAGGTTTATTACCTATTAAATTCTCAAATTTGTCAATGAAAGATGGGAATTGTACCGTGTCCCCTTCAAATGTTGGTACTGCAAAATGGGTAACTGAGCCCTCAATTCTTGTGACTCAGGATTTTGCATGCCACTTAAATTTTGTTGAAGGTTAGCCCTACTTTGATTAAAATCAGAATTAGGTTTTTTTGGTGTTAAGTCAGTCAACGAGACCGTAGTCCCTTATTTGCTGTTCAATTGAGCTTACCTGATCATCATCATCAGCGTAAAGGTCTATCAATTGTTCTTCAGCCATTTCGGATTAATTTAACTAACTCTGAAATACTCTCATTAATGGCTATTATTTCCTTCTTTTTAATTTCTAATTTAATAATTACACTCTATATTTTCTTACCTGGTTGTGTAATATTGTTAAAAGTGTTCACAGCCTTTGTAACAGCTCCCAACTTTGCCCCCCTTTTCTTTTTTAACTTTTTCAATTCTGCACTGTCCATGTCTAAGTCAAAATTGTTTAACTGGGGATCGTAATGAAATAGAGGACAAGAAGAAATTACCAGAGAAGAGAGAGCACAGACAAAACAGTCAAGTTTCAAATTTGGTTTAATCCCCCCCAAGTACTTGTGTGTCACTCAGGTCTAAGCTTATAAGAGAATGAGACTCCTTTAATGTAAATGTTTCCTAGTTAGGCCCTAGGTTGTAGACCTAATTAGGCTTGCTCAGGTTAGGCTTAGGCTAGACATTTAGCCTAATTCTGCAATTTTTGTTAAGTAAGTTAAGGTTTGTAAATTCCCCACACACGGACCACCAATGCGAAAAATGCTCTGTATGAATTGGTCCACAATTAACCCACCCCTTATATCTCCAGTCTAACTATAGAGTAGATCAAGTCTAGCCTAGAGGGGTCAGCCTAGAGATTCCGGAAATGGTCCAGAGCGGGCAGATAAATTGAGGTCCACAGTAGGATTCCTCACAAGAATTAGGTTAGGGCAATCTACCTTCACCTTTGTTAAGCTATGAGTTGATGCTGGGTCTTAGGCCACAATGTAGGCCTAACTTGTCTGACCCAGCTTAATTTAATGAGATTAACTTTGGTGTAAAAACTCAATTAGTCACTTACTTTTGTTATCGGAGTGTCTCCCTTCTCCGGTTATGTTTTCGAGAGCGCACTTTGCTGGTACGTCCTCTCGCCCCGTTCTTCGTTTTCGTTCTCCCTTTGTTCTCCTTTTGTTCTCCTCTTCGCGGGGCTTCTTGTACCAGCGTTGTCTTGGTTTATTCCTCGGTTGGTTGAGCGGTAATGTATCTCCACTACCGAGCACGCTCCTCCCACACAGTATATAAATACTAGTGTGGAGAATAACTCTGGTGAGCAACCAATTGGTTTCATCCACCCAGTTATTGACATAAAAGGAATTTAATGATTGTTAGATTAACTACCTACCTACTCAGTGAACCATTTTCGTTACCTCCCAACTACCCACTCATCAGTTTTCCATACTTAACTCGCAGACAAGGTGCGGGGTTGGGACAACAGTTGGAAAAACAAATTCAGGAAGAGTGTGATTACTGGGAACATGTCTTGAGGCGTGTCATAGCTGTTATTTGTACGTTAGCTGAACGTGGCTTGTCTTTTCGAGGAACAGAAGAAAGATTTGGATCATTGCAGAATGGGAATTTTTTAGGGCTGCTTGAGCTCATAAGCCGGTTTGATCCATTTTTAGCAGGTCACATTTTGAAATATGGAAATTCTGGCAAAGGAAATCCTTCTTACCTGTCCAAAACCACCTGTGAAGAACTCATTCAACTAATGGCTCAAAAGGTCCACGCACTCATTGTTGACGAAGTAAAATCTTCAGGTTATTTTAGTTTGTCAGTTGATTCAACACCAGATCTATCACATATCGATCAGTTAAGTGTTGTACTTAGGTACTTAAAAGATGGACAGCCTATTGAACGCTTTTTAACCTTTCTGAAAATGAAAAGCCATACTGGTGAGGAAATGGCAAATCAGGTGTTGCAGTACTTACGTGAAGTTTGTAAGCTAAACTTTTCAAAATGTAGGGGTCAATCTTACGACAACGCTGCCAACATGTCTGGGCGTTATAAGGGGATGCAGCAAAAAATTTTAGAAACAAACAAGTTTGCTATATATGTGCCCTGTGCAGCCCATTCACTAAATCTGGTAGGCCGAAGTGCTGTTGACTGCTGTCAGAGGCGGTTAATTTCTTCTCTACAGTGCAGTTGCTCTATACCTTTTTTTTAGCCTCAACCAGCAGGTGGGAAATTCTTAAAGGTTGTATTGGAAATGAAAGTGTCTTAAAATCCCTCTCTGATACCAGATGGGAGGCACATGCTATGGCAACAGCAGCAATTTTGAAATCTTTCCTTAAAATTTTAGAAGCGTTAGAATGTATAGCTGAAGACCAGTCACAAAAGGGAGACACTAGAAGAGAAGCAAATAATATTGCAAATAAGATGCAAGAGCTAGAATTCGTTTTTATGTTGAATTTTTGGGATGAGATTTTGCAAAATTTTCATAGAGTAAGCAAAGTTCTACAGAATAAGGATGTGAACTTAAAAACATGTGCAGATCTGTATGGATCATTAGCTGACCAACTGTGCACTTCACGAGATGAATTTGAAAGATATGAAGCAGCTACAAAGGAAATGCTACCAGATGTTGATTACAAGGCAGCTCAAACTCGCAAACGTATCAGAAAGAAGGTACCCAATGACGGAGATGCACCAGAAGTATATCTGAATGCCAGAGATAAATTTCTTATCACCACCTTTTACACAATTGTTGACAAACTTGAAACTGAGATGAGAAGAAGAGGAGAGATATACAAAGAAATAGCAGAGATATTTTCTTTTCTAAGTGATGTGCCACATAATGTCACCACTTCATTCATCATCTACTGAAATTGAAAGGTATTCTCAGGGTTGTAAAAAGATGATTGATGCTTACCCAGAGGACTTGAACACTAATTTCTCTGCTGAGCTTCAGCAGTTTCACTCATATGTGTGCCATAAGTTCAGTGCAAAAAAAAATGTAAAAACAAGATTCAGTCATGCTGAACTTTATAAAATAATTGTAGAAGACAATATTGAGTGTGCCTTCCCAAATGTAGAAATTGCCTTTCGTATATTTTTAACATTAATGGTCACAAATTGCTCAGCTGAGCGTTCATTTTCTCAGTTGAAGTATATTAAAAATACCAACAGAACAACTATGCAACAAGGCAGGCTGGATGCCTTATCTCTACTAAGTATAGAAGCAGATGTGTTACGTAAGATTAGTTTTGAGGATCTGATCAAAGACTTTGCAATTAAAAAAAGTAGGAGAAAACTTTTCAAATATAAATGAAGTGGAAGTATACAAAAATAAACATTATTTTCCATCTTACTGTAAGTTTTGTTTCATTTCAAAAAATAAAATTTTATTTCATGGTTTATTTTTGTTTATATTTTGAATTACATATATATGGGGCACCAAAATCTTTTAAATGCTTAGGGCCTCTAAAGGTCTTAATCCGGCCCTGCATGTAGCATCCAGCCTAGCTTACTTTCAATAGCTACCGGGCCTCGAGATGTGCGGACAATATTACCAGTGATGAAGTCCCAATAATAGTCAGCTCCAATCAAAAGACTAATATCTTCTGCTCCTTCAAACTTATTATTGCCCAAATTAATTCCTTTAACTTGCAATTCTTGGACACATGCCATATCTAAACAAATAGTGACTGGAGCACAAAGTTCCTCAATCTCTACAGCTTGGACCTTGATAGTGGGACTTTGTGGTAACAACCCCTTAACCAGGACTTCTACCTTCTTAACTTTGGTTCGGTTTTGAACGGAACCCCCAAACACAGAAATTCTTAAATTTTCCCTCTTAAGTTCTTCAAACTTCAATTTTCTGGAAATTCTGGTCTTAATAAAGCTACACTGGCTACCACTATCAAACAACACTTTACAGGAGCTTCTCCATCATTCCCAATTAATAAGGCTGCAGCTGTTTCCAATAATCCCCCTTTATTTTTACTCCCTTTCATAGTAGTGGCATGTGCCACTGATGTCTCTACTTCTGGGGTAGGCCTACTAGGAGTGTTTTCACACAATAATGGCTGATGCCTGCCATGACATTTTTTGCACAAAATTTTAAACTTACAAAACCTTGCTCTGTGACCTTTCAAAAAACATTTAAAACATGCTGTGGACTTAGTTACCCTGTCCTTTCTCTCCTCAAAAGGTAAAGCCTCAGCCACCTCACATTTATATGACTTGTGGTTGCCTTCGCAAAATATGCATTCCTTGATTCCCTTTAATTTATTCTCAGAGGATACATGTAGAACTGACACTGTACCTGGGTTATTCCTTTCTGTAGAAACCTTGGTGCTGTGCCTGCCTTTGTCCCCTTGTTTAACATCCCACTGTGCAAACTCAATTCCCTCTCATCTTGCTAATTCTGTGCCTATAAGACTTAACATCTGCTGAAGGGGGATGTACACATGTTCTGTAGAGCGTCCCCTACTTAATTCAAGCAAAATTGAGCTAGGCAATTTAGACTCCAGTATAGTAACCAACATTATACCATATCTTTCCATTCCTACACCCAAGTTGTCCAGGGACCTAGTTCTAACTTCAAATTCATCATATAACTGCCGTAACTCCTTGACACTATTGGGATTATTAACAGGAGGTATAGCTAAAAGTTCACGGAGGTGACTTTTAATTAAGATCTCTGGCTTACCAAACCGTTTCTTTAATATATCCCAAGCCACATTATAATTAGCCTCTGTTAATGCTGATCCTGGTATTGTCTTTGCTGCCTCCCCTTCCAAGAGGGACTGCAAATAATTAAACTTCTCCACCGCATTTAACATTTGACTAGAATGAACTGCTGATTGAAAACTGTCTGCCCATCCTTACCATTCCTGAATACTCCCAGAAAATGTTTTGAGTACAAGCCTCAGTAATTGAACTGCAGATCTGTTAACCTTAACTTCACAAACACCATTTGTTGAGGGTTGTGTTTCATTATTAGACCTGGTCTCTAACTGTACTGAGCTGCTAAACTCTTTTGCTCGGTGGCATACTTTAATTATATTATCAATAATCTCTTCAAAGTAAATTATGTTATTTTCTATTTCATCCTCTTCTATAAGAGCCTCAATTTTAACATTTACTTAACTTAGAGCAACCTTTTTAGTTTCTAATATGGAAAGCTGCGCAGTCACTAAGCTTAAATCCTCTTGCTCTATGGCAGAATCTATAGTGGCAATGACCTTTGTAATTAGACCTTTGTAGGCGCTTCTCCTTTTTTTAAACTTGTTAAATTCAGCTGCACTCATCTTCAATGCAAACAACAATTGGGCTCAATGCCAAATAAGCTGAATTGGCAAAAATACTTAACCAAAATGATCAAACGCAAATTTTGCTTTTTACAAATAAACTGAATTGCTTGGTTGGGGTACTGACCAACCACCAGTATGGAATACCAAATTTTCCACCCAAGTAACTGGCGCACCGAAGTCTGCAACCTTCGCCTACGAATAATAAACCAAAATTAACCAAACCGGTAAAAATGTAGGCCCAAAACAACGACAGACGAGTGGCGAAGTTTTGCAATTGGGCGACCAAACTTTCTACCCTGGGACCTTAACTCAATTATGTTCAACCCGTCTAGGCCTAACTTGGGCTACAATTTGCACAATCAGAACTTTGCCGAAAAATAGTCACTGACTCAGTCTTGGGCTAGAATCCGGTTCTGAAGGACCATGTTATTATTATTTTTTTTTATTGGGTTCAAAATCCCAGCTGAGCCGTGAACGGCCAAACTCTGAAGGGCTACTTTAACCTACAGCCCAAGTTAAGCTAGAATTAAAAACTTACGGACTTGGAGGTCCTATTAGGTCCTACCTCAGGGGTGCTGACTCGATGTGGGCCTACCTTAGGCCTCAGTTGCATGAATTTAAGATAAAAAATAAAAGGGGCACTATTTATGGTCTTCTTTCTAAACCTTGCAACAACAACACAACCTGCACTATTGCACGATGCAACAATCTTGTATCTAAACAACAAAACTGAATTGCAAGACAGCTCTCTATAAGACCACACCCTGTAAGTACGGCATTCCACAAACGAGTAGCGACCCAAAATTGAAGTTCACGAAGTTGGAACTTGACATTTTACCTCAGAAATGACATGGATTTAGTTCCAGTTCGATTTTTTTTATGGGAATATAAATGCGGCTCAGACCTTAAGCATCAATCAGCTTAGTCATCATATCGCCTTCCTTGGGACAACAATGGTTCTTCCTCGTCTAGATTTTCTAACAAATATATTTGATTAACGTTACAATTATAACAATTATTATTATTATTATTATCATCATCATTATTATTATCATGATTATTATTATTTAGCAGATTAGTTGTGGTTAACTAGATGTTACTTCGTGCATCTTGGAAAATGAAACGACATTATCCATCAGGAACTGAAAAACTGAAAAAGAAGAAAATAGAGGAGGAGAAGCCTTCCAGTAGCACAGGTGAGCTGTGCCACTTGTATATTCTTATGATTACAGTTCAGGCAACAAGGTTAGGTAGACCATCAAGCTAGGCAAGTGCTCAGGAATCGTGTAGAGTAAGCTAGTCTCTGTAATATTTATAATATTTCAAAATGTGAAATTTAATAGATCACATCACCTCAAATTCTGTTCACACAGATCAATTATCAAACAAGATAAGAAAGAGTATTTTAGCAAAAATTAACAGAATATGTAATGTTATGTTCTTCTCAGGAGCACTACGAAATATTTGGAAAAGCCATCCTCAGCAAAGCCTGATGAGCATCATGAGCCAACAGCAGGACCATCCTCTATACAACCTCAAACATCAATAGAAGTAGAGCCTGATGAACCAACAAGTGGCCCATCTTCTGTTCAGCTTCAAACACCACACACAAGCATTTCTACTGAGCAACAAGAACCAAGATCTGCTCCACCGCTTGATCCGTATGACTGGCCAGTTGTCCTGTCAGATGCCTTGAAGACAAATCTGGTGTCTCGAGGACCATTTCAAATCAGTCCAGATTTCACATTCCCTAAAAGAGAGGACGGTAGAAGCGTTCATCACCATTACGTGTACAGAACATTAATTAATGGGGGAAAAATAAAGCGAAGCTGGCTGATGTACTCTAGAAAGAATGATGCTCTTTATTGCTTCTGCTGCAAGTTGTTTTCAAGGAAGTCGTACAAACTAATTATGGATGGACTTTCAGACTGGATAAACGTTGGTTCGCTTCTGAAAGGCCATGAAAATAGTTCAGAACATGCAGATAGCATGGCAACATGGAAGGATCTGGAACTGCGGCTAGAAACTGGGAGGACCATCGACCAAACTGAAATGTCATTAATGGAGGTAGAGCGAAGACGCTGGCGAGATGTTCTCACACGTCTTGTAAGTATAATCCAATCACTGGCAGAGAGAAACCTTGCTTTCAGGGGGTCTTCCTCTAAATTGTATAATCGAGACAATGGCAACTTCTTGAAGGAGGTTGAACTGCTTGCCAAATTTGATCCAGTGATGAAACAACACATCAGCAGAGTCGAAAGTGTCCAATATAGTCATTCAAGTTACCTAGGAAACATCATTCAAAATGAGCTCATTGGGTCCATTAGTGGGAAGATCTTGGATGCCATTGTTGCAGAGATAAAACAAGCTAAATATTACTCACTCATTTTAGACTGCACTCCAGACATAAGCCACCAAGAACAGATGTCGATTATTATCAAAACTGTTAAAATGGGTGAAGTACCAGAAATAAAAGAATACTTCTTGGGCTTTCTTGAGGCTTCAGAAAGTACAGGCATGGGTTTATCAGTTCTGATTCTGAAGAGACTAGATGAACTGAATATTCACTTTGATGACTGCAGAGGACAGTCATATGACAACGGAGCGAACATGAAGGGCAAGAACAAAGGTGTTCAGGCAAGGTTATTAGAGAACTGTCGTGCACTCTATGTTCCATGTGGGGCTCACACTCTGAATCTTGTAGTGGCTGATGCAGCTAAAGCTTCCACAGATGCCATCAGCTTCTTTGGCAACGTACAAAAATTGTACAACCTTTTTGCAGCAGCTACACAGAGATGGACAATCCTAAAGAAGCACGTGAACATAACACTCAAGTCTTGGAGTGAAACCAAGTGGGAGAGCCGGCTTAAGAGCATTGAGGCTGTGCGATACCAGAGCCACAACATCAGATAGGCCCTGTTGGGAGTCAGAAACAATGCCACAGATGCCATAGCCAGGACTGAAGCACAAGCACTTGCAGAGGAGGTAGGGTCTTATAGCTTTCAGATTTGCACAGTAGTATGGTATAACATTCTTCATGCAGTTAACCATGTGAGCAAACTTCTGCAGTCTCCTACAATGCAGTTTGATGTGGCAGTCAACCTCCTCACAAAAACAAAAGACTCACTCACCAGCTACAGAAACACAGGTTTTGTTGCAGCACAAGTCGTAGCTAGGGAAATATGTGAGGAAATGAATGTGGAGGCTGTGCTGAAGGAGAAGAGGCCCAGATCCACAAAAAAGCACTTTGCTTACGAAGCTCCTGACGAACCATTTACAGAAGCCTTAAAGAGGCTGGAAGTCAAATTTTTCAATGTGGTGGTGGATTGTGCCATCGAGTCAATAAATGAGAGATTCAAAACATTAGATGATGTGAGGGACATATTTGGGGTTCTCCTAAACTTCACCACAATGAACAAGGAAGACTTGTCCTGCAAGTGTGAAAAGCTCTCTAAGATACTGAGCTCTGGAGCTGACTCTGACATTGATGAAAGAGAACTGGCCCTCGAAATTAAGAACTTGCCGACTTTACCTTCACACAACATGACTGCATTGGAGCTTCTCTCCTTCATTCATCAGAAGCAACTGGAGGAAATATACCCCAATCTCTGGGTTGCACTAAGAATTGCCTGCACTCTACCTGTGACAGTAGCGGCGTCAGCCGAGAGGAACTTCTCTAAGATGAAGCTAATCAAGAACTACCTCAGATCATCAATGGGGCAGGATCGCCTCAGTGGCCTTGGCATCATAAGCATCAACCAGGACGTTGGCAGGGAGATTTCATATGATGATGTTATTGATGATTTCGCCCAGAAAAAAATCTAGGAGGCAAAAATTTTGAAGATACAAACTGTTCTGTATAACTGTTAGCTATTAAACGATTGTATCGTAGAGTTAGTAATTGTTTGGTAGTTGATAATTGCATTATTTTTTTATACATAGTTTTGTGTCATTTATTCTAAATAATGTATAAGCTAATTTTCAGGAATTTCATGAAGAGTATTTTTTTTGTTTGTCTTCTGAAAGTACAGATTTGTTGTTTTGGACATAAATGTTTCATTAAAATTGTTTCATAATTGTTTTTTATTAACACAGCCATTTTTTGTATGTGTGTGCTGAGGTGATGTAGTAAGGCGTGAGTTGGTGGATGGAGGGGTGGGGCCTCAAATGAGTATACTGCTTAGGGCCCTATTTATAACTTAGCCAACCTTTACAATGTAGTTAATGACGTCACGCGTCAAACAATTAATTAAATCGTTACTTTTTATTTGCTATTGATACTTTTGGATTACTACATTTTTAGACTCAGAAAAATGTGAGCTTTCAAATGGCATATGTTTTATGAATATGTTTAATAGTGAAAAATGGAGCGCTCCGAGAGATTATCCGAATTGGGTTGTGCCTATATGTGGAATAGGACATAGAATGGGGTACACTTACACCTATATGTAAAATAGAACTTAAATGGGTGTTAGGCCTATATATAAAATAGGACTTAGAATTGGGTTGTGTCTATATGTGGAATAGGACATATTAATGTTTGTGTTAGGTGGGTGTAGGTTTGAGTTCATGCAATTGCTTTAGATCTGTGTGATAAAGTTCCGAGTTTAATTTTGTGATAAGAGTTTTATGAGTGAGTTAAATTCGTTTTAGTGCTCCTTCTCCTTTCTGAACCAAAACACATTTTTGTGGTGTTTTCTGGTATGATTTGTTCAAATCTGAACTTCGTTTCTTTGGGAAATGAGCCGTTTTTGAGAAATTTTCAATTTTAAAATTTCTAAAAAATAGCTCATTTCCCAAAGAAACGAAGTTCAGATTTGAACAAAAAACACCAGAAAAATGTTTTACCTAACCTAACCCACGTTTTTTCGCAATTTCTTACCTTAAATAGCAGCGTTGGGATGTTTGTACAAATCAGTGGCGACCAACAGGAATTTGTGGAGACGTTGTTGAGAGGGATATTCACGGTTAAACAAGTACCATGCAAGATACTTTGAATAGGATGGGGTTTTGTTGCCAAACTGTAATATCCAGCTCTTCACAAATAACATGAGTAGGTAAAACACCGTGTCTGGTAAAGAAAACTTCAGCACCGTCTTCTTTTTTTATAAATATCGGTTAATATTCGTTTTAATGCTTTGTTCGTTTTCGATAGGAGGAGACATTCTATGACAATTTAACATATAAATTCGTATTCAGGACACCTTGAAACCTCAGGGAAACTGATAAAAATCAAGGAAATGTAATAATTATTTTTTACAGGAAAAAAAAAAAGTTAGACGTAAAAAGCAGCCATTAGAGGCCATTGACCGAGTGTTTACCTCTTTCCGCTGTTAAAATTTTGCCGGTCCTCATTCTCTCCAGTTTTATGGGGAGACATCTCGTGACAAAATTAGGAAACATAGGTCAAATCAGCCAATTAAATCTGGTTTTTGTTTCATGTTACCTTATCCGACCAATCAGAGACGTGCATTTTGAATCTCCAATAATGCATACTCTTTCCAAAATCCTTATTCAGTTCGGTTTTCGCTATGGTTTGTCTGGGGTGTGATTTGGATTACTTATAAAAAAGAAGACGGTGCTGAAGGTTTCTTTACCAGTCACGGTGTTTTACCTACTCGTGTTATTTGTCCGCATTGTGGTCATGAGTGTAATTATAGAGAAGTTGCTGACCAATATTATTGCAGAAGATTGACTAGGGACGAGCGCGGCAGAAAAAAAAGTGTTCCTTCTCTGTTTCCCGTCGAAAGGGCACGTGGGTTGAAAAATCCCACCTCAAACTGTGGCAAAACTTATTGTATGTTGGGTTATTCTTGACAAAGTGTTCGACACAGCTAGATGCACAGCTCTATTTAGCATTGGCTTCCGAGAGTGCGGTTAATTGGAGGAGTTTTTGCTTCGACGTCTGTGAGCATTGGCTAGGCCAACAAGTTCAAATTGGTGGGCCTGGCGAAATCGTTTATTTATTCCTGTTGGTCGCCGCTGATTTGTACAAACATCCCAACGCTGCTATTTAAGGTAAGAAATTGCGAAAAAACGCGGGTTAGGTTAGGTTAGAACCAAAACACATTTTTTTTTTTTTTCGTGTGATTTGTTCAAATCTGAACTTCGTTTCTTTGGGAAATGAGCTGTTTTTGAGAAATTTTCAATTTTAAAATTTCTCAAAAACGGCTCATTTCCCAAAGAAACGAAGTTCAGATTTGAACAAATCACCAAAAAACACCAGAAAAATGTATTTGGTTCAGAAAGGAGAAAAAGCACTAAAACGAATAATTACCTAAATATCTTGTATTAATTGATAGTAATCCAAATCACAACCTCCACAAACCATAGCGAAAAGCGAATTGAAAAAAGCATTTTGGAATGAGTATGCATTATGGCAGATTCAAAATGCACGTCTCTGATTGGTCGGATAAGGTCACATGAAACAAAAATCAGATTTAATTGGCTGATTTGACCTATATTTCCTAATTTTGCCACAAGATGTCTCCTCATAAAACTGGAGAGGACGGAGAGTGGCAAAATTTTAACCGAGGAAAGAGCTAAACACTGGGTCAATGGCCTCTCATGGCTGCTTATCGACGTCTAAATTTTTTTTTTCTGTAAGAAATAATTATTACATTTCCTTGATTTTTATCAGTTTCCCTGAGGTTTCAAGGTGTCCTGAATACGAATTTATATGTTAAATTGTCATAGAATGTCTCCTATCAAAAACGAAGGGAGCATTAAAACGAATATTAACCAAAAAACTTTATAACCTACACCACCGGTTAAATTAAAAATATAAAGTGTTTTTAGTTAGGATAGGCCTTGAGTTCTAAAGTCAGGCCTACTTTGAGAGGTAGGCTTCTAGTAGTCTAAATTGTAATGTTTGAAGTAGGTCTAGGTGTATAAGTATGTTAGGCCTATAAGATAAATGGCCTACTAAATAGGTATATGTTATGAGCCTATTTTGTGTACAGTGGTGTAGTCCGGAGGTAACGCAAGGTAACGGCGTTACCCCACTGGTTTTATTTTACTTTTAGCGTTACCCTACTGGTTTTATTTTACTTTATATTTTTTATATTTTTTGCTATTTCTACTGAACATTTTGGTAAATTTATAGTATTACACCCGTCTCCCTTTGGAGGTGAAATTTATGTTTTCCTATGGTTTTTGATGTGTTTTGAACGAATCTGACCTTCAAAACCGTCGGAAATGATTCGTTTTTGAGATAAACCCCCTCCCCCCAGCCGGCAATCTGGGGGGACCCTGGTGGGAACCGGGAGTTCTCGGGTGGGGGAAATCACAGAAAACGAGTCATTTCCGACGGTTTTGAAGGTCAGATTCGTTCAAAACACATCAAAAACCATAGGAAAAACATAAATTTCACCTTCAAAATTGTCCTAACCTATCCTAACTTAACCTAACCTAACCAAACGTAACCTAACTAAACCTAACCTAACAATACAGCGGTAATAATCGAACGAGCACGTGTCACACGAAGCCATTCCGGTAACAAAGTAATTCAAATTCGAAATGGATGGAGCGCAGTGATTGGGCAGACATGTAACGGTCAGCCGCGCACGCACACCAAACGAACGTACGAACACACACTAGATACACACCAAAATTTTTTTTATATCTCGAAAACGAAGCATTTGCGATGGAATGGTGTCAATAATCCAGCAGGATTGAAGCACCTTAAACAGAAAAAAAAAAACAATTTGCGATGGAAACGCTATAGAAGAAAAGTGTCTTAGAATTTAAAAATCTATTTAATGAACATATAATAAAAATATAATAATTGCTGGACTTTAGATGGGTGTAATACTATAATAATACCAACATTTTTGTAATACTCTTTCTATATTTCTTTCCTAACCCCTTCAATTTCAACGTGTTTTTGGGAATGTACATAAAATGTAAAAACGCTGTAGAATTTTATAGAAACGCTATATAAGAAAAATTGTTGTTGGGTTACCCCACTGAAGAAATTACGACTACACCACTGTTTGTGTAGGACCTAAAGTGAGTTAAGCCTGTTAAGTGAGGCTTTGTTTTGAATTTAAAGAGTATGGCCTAAATAAGCTTAGGGCGAAGCGGGCCTACTAAATTGGCCTACTGTGTGTAGGCCCTAAAGTGACAAGCCTATTAAATGAATGATGCTTTTTTATGGTTAGCATCGGCCTCAGCCTTCCCCAATTGGTATAGTAAGGTAGAGTTAGGCCTAATAAGCTAAACCTAGTCTCTATTAGTGTAAATTTTAGAGGGGTCGGGTCCCCACATATGGGCCATCATATAAAAATGGTAAATTTATAGTTTCAACCACAACTTGTTTTGAAAAATAAAAATTAGGTTTTCCGGTGGTTTCTGATGTGATTCATCCAAAAATGACATTCATTTCTGTCATAAATTACTCGCTTTTGTAATTCCCCTCCCCCACAATATGGGGGAATGCGTGGGAAATCGGGTTTTTTGGGTGGGGGGATAAAAAACGAGTGATTTGCGACGGAAATGAATGTCATTTTCAGATGAATCACATCAGAAACCAATGGAAAACCTAGGAACTGAACCTAACCTAACCTTAACTAACCCCACCTAACCTCACCTACCTCACCTTATTGGAGTGATTCTGGTTCATCTGCCTCTTCCTCTGACTTGTCATTGTCATGTAGGATTCAGACTTTTTCTGGTTGTGGTCCCTGTCTGACGCTTTGAGGAGGGTATAGCTTTGCAGCTTCCAGCAAAAATTTGTGAAGAGCTTGTTCTCTCACTTGATGTTGGAACAGGTAGTGGCCGAGATACTGATAAAAATATTGAGCCTTAATTCCAGGCTGTTTCGTCCACTCTTTTATATCTCTCCAAAGTTGTTCAATGTTTTGCGTATGGATTTTAGGGTTTTCTGGATTCACAAAATTTTGAGAATGGTTCACCATGCCATGCGTATAACTGTAGTCTTTCAAAGTTAGATACGCTGCCCACCCATTGGTATTGACAATTGACCCAGGAAGAATATACTTCTGGATTAGGGGAATAAGAGTGGCTGTCTCTCTCTTTTGAGCTAAAGGCTCCACTAGAGGCACTATGAAAAATATCTTGTTTACACGTTCGATTACCCCCCAAGACCCAGGTCTGGCTTAATAGTCTTCTGCATTTGTGCTTTCTTTTTCCGAAAACTGATTTGTCCACCTCAACCACAACTCCAGGACCACCGATTGGTTCCTGTTTTTCGAACCAGTACTCTGTGACCTCTGAACAAAAACTACACCAGTCCACGCATGTATTAGGGGAAAATTGCAAACAATGCAGAACTGTTTGATGATCCCACTTCTTTTGAAGCCAATGATTACTAAAAAGCACTAGTTTCCAAGGTGGAATGTGAGTTCCCTCAAGAAAAGTACCCTTATAATTGCTAATACTGAAATTACACCACTGTCATTTTTTTGTTTTGGGAATAATATAAGAATATCCACATTGCCACTGGTGTCTATCTGCGCAGTATGTACACGGGGGATCATAATTGTTACACTTAACTGAATTAAGCAAAACATTGTATGAATACAAAAAACTTAGATTCTTGGTTTTTACTATGAAATTTCACTATAACTTACCACTCATCCTCATTACAACCATCACATATAAGCGCCATTTTAAGGCTAAACCACGATTATAAATGGGAGTGAATGCAGCTTAGTACAATACCTTAAATATACCGATATACCACTTAAAGGTACCTATCGCCAAAGTTATTGAGTTATTATTTTCAGTTATTATCAGGGTTGTGGAGTCGGTCCAAAATTTTCCGACTCCGACTCCACACATTGTAAAAATTCGACTCCGACTCCGACTCCACACATTGTAAAAAATCTAAAAATCCGACTCCGACTCCTCACATTTTAAATATACGACTCCGACTCCTCTAGTGTTTCACTCTATAATTATCATAATAATAAGACATTTCATCACCACCACACTAAGTGTGAAATTTTATATTTTTTTTTATATTTAAATAAATATTAATTGTATATTCTGAAAATAAAAAAAAAAATATTAAAAAAACTTAATCTAGGGGCTATCAATGAATAAGGTTTATTGACCAAAAAAACTAAATAACCTAAATGTTAGTATTTAGGATTTAGAAATTAAGGGTGACACAGGACACAGAAATTGGAGTCGGAGTCGGAAGTTTTTTACCGACTCCGACTCTCCGACTCCGACTCCACAACCCTGGTTATTATCCCAGTTATTATTCATTTGCGACGGAAGAGTTATAGAAAAAAAACTTTCTCATCTTTAAATGTACCTATTACAAATATCAAATATGCAGTAATCAAGTTGTGGTTGAAACTATAATAATACCAAAAAAACTATACAGGCATGCCTCAATTTACGAATTAATTCGTTCCTAGAGAGCATCCGTAAAGCGAAACCGTAAAGCAGAGCATTATTTCTTATAGAATCTAGGCCGGGCTGAAACTCAAGATAGAATTAATCAGAGTCATTAACAGTTGGCTTTTGATATAAAAATAAGATTCCTGAAAAAAATAATTGGTGGCCACCAACGTGTGTCCGGCCACCCCCATTTTTGTAAAAACATCTAATGCCGCACTAGCAAAATCAGGAAAATGGCAATATCTCTTCTTCTGAACAAGCTAGAGAGATGCTTTGCATACCAAAAGATGCAGAATTTGATTTATAACAAATTATTAGGAGTGGTATGTTTTCATAAAACCTTTAGTTTCTGAGTTATTTTAGAAAAACTAATTTTTGGGGCCCATAGACCCCCTTTCAACGGACCTTAGTGACAAAAGAAATTCTAAAATAAGCATGATTTGGCTTTTTGATTACTAACATTGCCCTAAAAGGATGTTGACATGGATATAGTGATCATATGATATGACTTTTCCTTGTTATCTTGCATCCATTATGCTTGATTAAAGAATAGAGGGTGGGGCTGCTTCATGAACTTTTTTTAAACATAATAAATTGAAAACTTGTTTTTTTTTCAGGTGCCTTTGTTATAAGTTTCCAACTGCAATTTGTCATTGAATTCAACATTTGCAATATAAAGTATGACTTCTACAAGGAAAACAGTTGCTAAAGTACTTGGTGATGTACGTTTTATGCCAGCAACAGTTTCCTTTAGGGAAATTGCCTACGTTGAAGCAAGTTATTGAAAGGTGTTTGTGTTTCGGAGACTATAAAACAGATGCTGTACTGAGAGCTACTTCTGAGGAATTGCATAAATTGTGGGTCACATATAATGTTTATCCAATATCAGTAAATGCCATACAGAGCCGACTGAAACCCAAATAAAGGAATTCAACCGCCTTCTGAAGTATGACAAAAAGAAAAGGGGACCTAAATATCATCAAGATCTGGATAATTTTCTGAAAACTGTAAACGTTTTATTTGACATATATCAACATGATCACAAACTGTTGGCAGATACAGAGAAAAAGCACTTACGGTACTAAAAATGACTGAATCTGATTACCAGTTTTATGAGGTAGGTCTGTTGATTGAATTTCAAGTTGTAAATTATTAATTAATTATTAATTAATTATCAATTATTAATATTATTAATAATTTCTACAATTTTTAAAGTGCATTTAATAAGTTAGTAATATCAATAATACACTATTAATGATGATAATGATAAGTAATATTTTAGTATTTTCTCATTTTTGTAAGAATTTCAATTTATATATAGAGACCCATAGATAAAAGATACATTATAGTGTAATGAAATATAATCACTTTGTAGGACCAGAAAACAACTAGGCATGGTTACTGTACCCTGAAAGATGTCCCAGAAACAGCCACTGACTTAAAATTCAAATCACGGGTTATTCAATCTCAAAAAGCAAAAGAATCAGTTTCTCCTCATCCTCCTGAACCTATGGACATTCCTGAGTTGACAGATAGCGACAGTTGTAATGATTCATTTGATGCAGACTATGTTCCAGAAGTCTCAACATTACAGAACAGAACTAGATTACACTCATTAGCTGAAGCATGTGACAGGTATAGTACTGAAAGATAAATCTTTTAATACAGCTTAAAGTGAAATCATTGTGACTAAGAGATTAAGATTACCAATAAATTATTAATTGACAATAGATATGTAAATCTACTTTAAATATCCTAACAGATATCAAGTAAGTGATAGAGCAGGAGTGGCTATTGGTTCTGCTACATTGGTGGACTTTGGAGTAATCACCCCAGATAACATACAAAATGTTATTGATAAGTATGTTTTTAATCACTCTAGATATTACATTTCTTAGCTTCTGCTATAGCTAAGTTCTAAATCACCAGATTTACTATTATTTTTAATTAGCGTCAAAATTTCTATGCAGTAATGCATGGCCAATATTTTTGAAATACTTTTCAGAAACAAGTTGAGAAGGGAGAGAGCTAAATTGAGAGCTGAAAGGAAGAAGGAAGAAGAAGTGATATTTGAAAAAGTGACTGGCATTGGCTTTGACGGTAGAAAGGATGCTACACTTGCTGTTAACAAAGTAAATGAAAAGTATTATACATCCACAATCCTAGAGGAACATTATGTCATTACTGGAGAGCCAGGTAAATGGAAATGATTGTCATACAGTTATAGGCATTATGCTGTTATATTACTGTACTATAAAGTAATATTTCAATTACTTAAAATTTTTTCTTTTTAAGTGACAACTGTCCAGTTAACTTTATTCCTTCCTTTTTCATTTTTATTTAATTGTAAAATTATTTACATTTATTTTCAGATGATTTCTACCTCGACCATTTTACCCCGGAGAGTGGCAAAGGCATTGACATTGCTCATGGCATTTATAAGATCATTAAAGGGACAGAACTTGAGGCCAAATTAAACTTAGTTAAAGCAGATGGGACAAATACTAACACAGGACATATGCATGGGTCAATCAGATATTTGGAAATGTTTTTAGGGCAACCTCTTCAGTGGGATATTTGTCTTCTGCATCTAAATGAATTGCCACTTAGACACATCTTCATAACTTTAGATGGGACAACAAAAAGTCCAGACAAATTTTCTGGCCCTATTGGTTCTCAGCTCAATGGGGATGTGTCAGAATGGAATGTTGTGGACTTCAAATCTATACCTTATCCTGCATTTGTGCTTCTACCAAATGAGGTGGTCAATAATTTATCAACAGACCAATACTATGGATACTGCATCTGCTGGGCAATTATTACTGGTGAAGTGGATGAAGACCTTGCACTCTTAGAAGTTGGCCTGCTAAATCACTCTCGATGGCTCACCTTAGCCTGTAGAATTCTTCGCTTTTATGTTTCGCAAAAAAGACCCAGTAAGAACCTCAAAATCATAGTAGAATTCATTATCAAAGTATACTTTCACAGTTGGTTCAATATCAAGGCTAATAAGAGGCTAAGTGATGGGTCAAGAAACCTATTCAATATGATCCAAAGAGTAAATAAATTCCCTGACAGGAAAATTAGAGAAATTTGTTATGACGTATTAAAACAATAATAGCTATTTTGCTCATGGTGAAAATATTTAGTTGGAATGCTGGCTGATGAAGATGAAGAGGTGAGGAGGTGTGCTGTCAATAAAGTTCTGTGTCTGAGGGGAGTTATAGAGGATTTTGATGATGAATCTGGTAGTAGCAATGATTTTGCAGGTGGAATAATTGAAAGTGATGATGAGAATGAAGAGGATCATGAAGGTGGTACTGATGAATATCCTGCTATAGATGAGAGTGTTAGGGTCTTTAGAAAGCCAATCATCAATTTCAAAGCTTCTGCATACCACAAGCTGTCTGCTATGTCACAATGGGAAACTGTTCCACCTGTATTAAAAAAATTCAGTAATGATGAACTGCGTGATATCATTAATACCGCATTGAAACTGGATCACGAGTGCCACAGTCAGAATGTTGAAAGGCACATCAAGCTTGTCACTGAAGCATCCTTGGCTGTTGTAGGTCATGAGCGTAGAGATGGTCTTATTAGAAACAAAATTAGATCACGTAAATTAATGAAAGATTTTGTGTCTAAAAAATATTTTAAGTTCTAGATTATTATTTATCATGCTAAAATATGACAAAATGATAATTTGTTAATTGTAAAATTTAATGTTTGGCGTTTTGGAATGTCAAAAAGCATTTTCAATGAATTTAAAATGGCTGATTTTGATTGATTTTGATTGCTGATTGAAAACCACTAATACATGTCAATTTGCAGCTTGAGAATGTTTTATTGTGTTGACATTCAGTTGAAAGGGGGTCTATGGGCCCAAAAAATTAGTTTTTCTAAAATAACTCAAAACTAAAGGTTTATGAAAAAATACCATTCTTAATAATTTGTTCTAAATCAAATTCTGCATCTTTTGGTATGCAAACCATCTCTCTAGCATGTTCAGAAGAAGAGATATTGCCATTCTCCTGATTTTGCTAGTGCGGCATTAGATGTTTTTACAAAAGTGGGGGTGGCCGGACACACGTTGGTGGCCACCAATTATTTTTTTCAGGAATCTTATTTTTATATCAAAAGCCAACTGTTAGTCACTCTGATAAATTAAAATCAAACAAAAATTATAGTTTCAGCCCAGCCTACTTATAGACTTAGTTATAATCAAGGGTTACGTTTTCAGAACAAAATTTTACATACAAAATTATATAAAAATCGCAAGAAAAGGTAATAAAACAAGTTTATGCAGCAAACAATGGTTTGTTCATAGAATGCATAATTTTAAATAAAAAATAATCCTTTAAAATAAAAAAGAAAGCAAAGAAATATTAAAGTGTAGTATTTAGTTTTCATTTGATGCACTCGTAGACACACTCATAGACGCGCTTGTAGACGCACTTGTAGATGCAGTCGTGGATGGAGGACACTTGAAAAATGAATCCAAAGTTGTCTGTTTTGAACAAGACTTTTTGTTTTCTCTGTAAATTTGTTTATTTAATTTTATATTTAGTGTAAAATAAAATTCGTAAACCCGGGGATTTGTAAAACAAGGCATCGTAAAGTGAGGTATGCCTGTATATGGTTTATGTTTGATTGCTGTCACCATCATCCATTGGAAATTTTCAGCAGATATTGGTGGAGAGTTGATGACAAAAACCCTACGTCTTTTTGTTAAAAAGTTATGGAGTGTTTTTTTTAGTTAAGGATAATATATTAATATGAGTATCGTCACATTCAGAATATCAAAAGCAAATATAATTATAAAATATTAAAGCATAATTTTATCATCATTTTGATATAAGTCACTAGGGTGTATCGAATTTTTCAACTTTCAAATTCCAAATATGAGGGGTGCTAAAAAGTTGCAGCATGACTTAGGAATTCTAAAGATATTTTTGTTAATTTAATATAATTTAGTTTTGCTTGGTAAGAAGCTACATAAAAATAGTGACTTTTTTGACTTTTTTGTGGAATTATATAATAATTATTATATTAATAATTATATATGCTGTATATATAATGCACTGCTGTTTTTGCTTATTTCACAGGTTGAAACATATTCATCAGTGTGCTGAAGATTACTTGTCCGTCAGTGCTACTATCCTAACCAGTAGGAATTGACCTACAATGGCTTCTAAAAGGAGGACAAGACTGGGTACATTCACACATATGAGCAACCTAATTGGAACTGGTAGAGAGTTGTTGCCCTCTGAACTCCCAACTCTGCGAGACGTTCTGAAATATGGGCTACTGCTAAGAGAACAAAGTGGTGAGGATGTGAGAAACTACCCAGTAGCCAGTCTTGCAAAGGACATTTACCCTAAAGTGCTTGAAAAGTGGGAACGAGCAAACAGTTCTTTTGTAGCCCCTGTTGTAAATTCACGAGTCACAATCTTAAACAAGATCCAAGAGAGCTGGGAGCAGGCCAAAAACATATCTCTTGGGAGAGGAAAGCTACATGTCAAAGAGGCTTTCATTGCAAAACTTGACAAGCTTTTTGACATCCTCAGTTGCAAGTGTAAAATTGTTCTCTGCTCTGAATTTGGCTGCCTTGCAGATGCTGGTTGCAAAAACGAAACTCACATTAACTGTGCATGCCCTAGGGAGATGAAGATCCCTGTGAAGGAACTTGCTTTCATTAAAGGTCAGAGAGACAAGTCTGGTTCTATTGGACCACATCAGATTGGCTTGCCAGATCAACCTGAGCACAACAGACAAGTCAAAAAGCAGAAGCGGCAAGAAGATGAAAGAAGAAGGCTTGCTGAATATAAGCAGACAAGTAAGCAGGATGTTTCAATGCCATCAAATAAAATAATTTTCTCTGATGATGAAAATGAAGAACAAATAGCTGATGCTCAAGATGGAAAGGATGGAAGTTATGAAGTGACATTAGAAATACCAAGCACATCTTCAACTTCCAATAAAAAGCCAGAGTACAACACATTAGAAATACCTAATGTTGCTATGCATCACATCAGATATGGTGTTGGCCTGCGTGCCACAGCTGCCATCACCACTGCTGCCTTTATGGATGCTGGCTTGATCACTGAAGAAGACAAGAGACTTGTAGTTGATCACAATAAAGTCAAGAGGGCTCAAGAAAAAGTTATGAGATCCCTGGATCAGGAATTTGATGATCTTTGTAAGAAGGGTGAAATTGACTGCATCTTCTTTGACGGCCGTCAAGATACAACTAAAGTTATGCTGAAAGCAGACAATTCAGATCGTCAGTTCCCCAGCATCATCAAAGAAGAGCATTATTCTGTGTGCAGTGAGCCAGGTGGAAGATATCTCTACCACTTCACTCCTGAGAAAGGCTCAACGAGAAAAAAACCTGCTGAAGTTATTGCTGATAATCTTGTAGATTTTATGAAGAAGAAGGGCATTGATAAAAGCCTGCAGGCCATTGGAGGTGATTCTACAAATGTTAACACTGGCTGGGAGGGTGGTTCCATGCATTGGGTAGAGGTCAAGCTTTGCCGTAAGCTGATCTGGTTGGTTTGTGCCCTCCACACTAACGAGTTACCCCTGCGACACTTGATCACAGCACTGGATGGGAAGACCTTGTCTAACAACAAGTGGACAGGTAACATTGACAAGATGCTAGACACTGCAACCGAACTTGAAATTGATCCTTCATTCACCAAACTCTCAATTGGAGAGCCTCTTACTTCACTGAGTGACAATGTCGTAAAGGATCTCTCTACTGATCAAGCGTACGGGTATAGGGTCACACAGGCCATAAGGACAGGAGAACTTCCCACAGATCTGACCCTTCTTGAAATTGGTCCAGTGAGCCATTCAAGGTGGTTGACAACAGTAAACAGGCTTTGTCGCATATGGGCTTCAAAACATGGCCTTAAAGGCAAAACCCTCAACAACTTGGTTCAACATCAAAGTAAAACACTCTTGGGTGGAAGGCCCATGCCACATCTTGTTTCAGCTGCGGCTAGTTAGGCTGCAAAAGAAGGCTGTAGTGGATGCTGTTTTGCCAACCATCAAGCGCTCAGCATGGTATGCATTCAGCGAAATGATAATCCAGACACACTTGTGCTCAGATGACAGTGAGGAGAGGAGAGCTGGTGTCCAAAAGATTGTTGACATGAGGGGTGGAGATGATGACACACTTGGAGATCTTTCTGTACGTCCCAGGAAGACACCTTCCATCAACCCCAGTGCTTCTTCCGTGTTGGAGCTGACAGACTGGTCTGACGGGGTATTTCAACCTCCTTTGACATGTAAACTGACTACAGCGGAAGTAAAGAAGTTCTTTGACAAGCCTATGCAAGTTCCACAGTGGCCCTGTCATGCTCAGTCAATAGAGAGGTGTGTGAAACAAGTCACAGAGGCAGCAGGCAGGGTGTATACACATGAGAAACGTGAGGGCTATATCAGAGGCCAAGAAGCAAGTTGGCGCTGATGTCCAAGAATGAATCAAAGCAAGACTTGATGAAACTTGTTGTTTAAATATTTTTTTTTACTGATGTCATTACTTTCTAATGTTGTTTTATGATTACAAGGATATGTTTTATGATTACTAGGATATGTTTTATGCAGAGAAACTAAAATTTTTATAGCATTACCTGACATTTTGAGAAGCTAAAATTAATAAATGTTTTCCGAGAGCAATTTATGTGCTTTTTAATCAAATGTAGATTTACCAAGCTAAGTGTTGAGCAATCACAAAAATAATAGCAGATTTGAATTCTTCACATCCAAAAACATATTTTTAAAACCCCCTCAGTGAAGGAATTGGCAAAAATTAATTTTCACCTCCCAAATTGACACACCCTAATAAGTCACCATGTTCGCAGATGCGTCCTTACCAAATTATGTAGATTTGAATATTATGATATTTTTGCTGCATTTTTTTTCCCACCCTTCCAATATTTGCCTGGTGACATCATGAAAACATGATATATGAGCTAGGCTTTTTAGGTTACTACTTCCACTTATGTTAGTTTTTCATAGATTTTGGTCGCGATGACATGTGAAGGGTGCGAATATTATTTTGAGGATTTAATATATGAAGTTGTTGTTGTTTAGCCAATCAGCTCACCCTGATCGAGCAAGCTGGCGGCACGCAGGTAACCGATCACCCTCTCTGGAGTGGACCAGAGGTTCAGCGCACTAGTGATGTTGTGTTGTGTTCGTTGTTGTGCTAGAGTGGTACAGTCTGTCATAATGTGTTCAATTGTTTGTGGTGTGTCCTGGCACAGGTGGCAGGTGTCGTCTGTGGAGTTGTCTAGTCTGTAAGTTGGGGTGATGTCCACATTGGAATCGTGCTAAGTTAACTCGGTCTGATCTGCTCGGGCTGATCTCTGACCTGTTAATGGGTGGCAGCTTCGCACCTAGGACTGCATTCAGACTGAGTCGTGTCAGTGCTTTGTGGGTTAGGTGTGTGTGTGTATCTGTTTTCTGTACTGTGTGATGTCTGTGGGGCGTGGTATGGAATGGAGTATTTGGTTATAATGTCTCTCTGGTGTTACCTCAATGGTGCGAGGTGTTGGTGCATGATTGTACATGTAGTGGCAAGGGTGTTGTGGGTTAGTTGTCGCTGCTGCCATGAATTGTGTTCCCCTCATGTCTAAATGTTTCCTAACTTTCAGTATTTTTGTTTCTGTGTGCAGGTGTTCTATTGGTGTTGTTTGAGTGCAACCTGTAATGATACGAAGTGCGTTGTTTTGTATTGTCTTTAAGGTGTTTGTGTGTGTTTGAGATAATGGGTGCCCAGCATGGGCTAACATAGTCCATAACTGAGCGAATATATTGTTTGTATATGAGTGATGTTGTTTCCTGCTGGTGTCCAAAGGTTGTGCCTGTTTGTACCCTAAGCGTGTTAAGTCTTGATGTACATTTGATTTTAATGTCCTGAATGTGGTTTGCAAAAGATAATGATGTGTTGTATGTGACCCCAAGTATTTTGGTCCTATGAGTGTGTGGAATGTTGATGTTGTTTAGTGTAAGCTGTGGAATTACTGGTATTCTTTTGTGTTGCTTGTAAGCAAGGTGATGGTTGATTTTGTGGGTGCTACTTTGTCTATTGTGTGTGTGCCAGTCTTGTATACTGTTTATGTAGCTATATTTGTATGTTATTTGTAGCGGTGTCGATGTTATTGTGGGTGGATGTTAGAGTGATGTAATCTGCATATGATGATAAGGTAAGCTTATCTATAGGTGTTGGAATGTCATGCATGTATAAGTTGAAGAGTGTTGGTGAGAGAACAGAGCCTTGAGGGACCCCGTTCGGAAAAGCTTGTTTTTGGATGACTTGCCATTAAATGTGACATGTGAGTATCTTCCTGAAAGATAGTTGCTCAGCCACCTTTTGGTGTTATTGTGCATGTTGGTGTTGAGTATTTTGTTTATGAGAGGGAAGCGTGAGATAGCATCAAATGCTTTACTTATGTCTATTGTTGCTAATAGTGTACATTGAGCTGGTCATCTGGAGTTGATGCCATCCATGATGTGCTGCGTGAGGGTAATGAGTAATGTCGTGGTTGAGTGGTGAGATCTGAATCCATGTTGAGTAGGCGATAGTGGAATTTGTGGGTTGGTGATTTGTAAGATTAGTCTTTCTGTTACTTTGGAAGGTGTGCATAGTGAAGTAATGGGTCTGTAGGAAGCTGGTTCTGTTGGATTTTTGTTTGGTTTGAGTAGTGTAATAATTTTACCTTGTTTCCATATGTCAGGAATAATACAGTGTTGGTATGAGTATGTGCTGATATTTGTGAGAGCTAGTATTCCTTGTGGGCCCAAGTGTTTAAGGTGTATGTTAGATATGTTGTCTGGTTCAGTAGCCTTTGAATTCTTAATGTTTTTGATGATGTTAGTGGTCTGGTCTGTATTGAAGGGTGTAATGATCGTGTCAAGTCTGTAGGTTTTCTTGTGTCTGGTCTGTTTGTCTGTCTGCATGTTTCTGGTTGTTGTCTATGTTTAAGTGACTTATCTTTGCGTAGTGATTAACTAGAATGTTAGCGTGTGTGTATGTTGGGATATTATTTTGGCTGTGACAGATAGCCGTGTGTGAGGTGTGAATGCCTCGGAGCACCGACAATTCAGTGCAGACAATTCAGTGCAAGACAATTCAGTGCAAGACAATTCAGTGCAAGACAATTCATTCAGTGCAAGACAATTCATTCAGTGCAAGACAATTCATTCAGTGCAAGACAATTCATTCAGTGCAAGACAATTCATTCAGTGCAAGACAATTCATTCAGTGCAAGACAATTCATTCAGTGCAAGACAATTCATTCAGTGCAAGACAATTCATTCAGTGCAAGACAATTCATTCAGTGCAAGACAATTCATTCAGTGCAAGACAATTCATTCAGTGCAAGACAATTCATTCAGTGCAAGACAATTCATTCAGTGCAAGACAATTCATTCAGTGCAAGACAATTCATTCAGTGCAAGACAATTCATTCAGTGCAAGACAATTCATTCAGTGCAAGACAATTCATTCAGTGCAAGACAATTCATTCAGTGCAAGACAATTCATTCAGTGCAAGACAATTCATTCAGTGCAAGACAATTCATTCAGTGCAAGACAATTCATTCAGCGCAAGACAATTCATTCAGCGCAAGTCAGTACAGTTAAAAGTTTAGTTAAAAATAATAAAAATAAATCGCAATAAATAAAAAAGAGAAAATTTTTTATATTTATATACTGTATATGCTAAATTGGGTCTGTATCGAAGGAGTGACATTTCAAAGGAGTGACATTTCAAAGGAGTGACATTTCAAAGGGGTGACATTTCAAAGGGGTGACATTTCAAAGGGGTGACATTTCAAAGGGGGTGACATTTCAAAGGGGGTGACATTTCAAAGGGGGTGACATTTCAAAGGGGGTGACATTTCAAAGGGGGTGACATTTCAAAGGGGGTGACATTTCAAAGGGGGTGACATTTCAAAGGGGGTGACATTTCAAAGGGGGTGACATTTCAAAGGGGGTGACATTTCAAAGGGGGTGACATTTCAAAGGGGGTGACATTTCAAAGGGGGTGACATTTCAAAGGGGGTGACATTTCAAAGGGGGTGACATTTCAAAGGGGGTGACATTTCAAAGGGGTGACATTTCAAAGGGGGTGACATTTCAAAGGGGGTGACATTTCAAAGGGGGTGACATTTCAAAGGGGGTGACATTTCAAAGGGGTGACATTTCAAAGGGGGTGACCTTTCAAAGGGGGTGACCTTTCAAAGGGGGTGACCTTTCAAAGGGGGTGACCTTTCAAAGGGGGTGACATTTCAAAGGGGTGACATTTCAAAGGGGGTGACATTTCAAAGGGGGTGACATTTCAAAGGGGGTGACATTTCAAAGGGGGTGACATTTCAAAGGGGGTGACATTTCAAAGGGGGTGACATTTCAAAGGGGGTGACATTTCAAAGGGGGTGACATTTCAAAGGGGGTGACATTTCAAAGGGGGTGACATTTCAAAGGGGGTGACATTTCAAAGGGGGTGACATTTCAAAGGGGGTGACATTTCAAAGGGGGTGACATTTCAAAGGGGGTGACATTTCAAAGGGGTGACATTTCAAAGGGGGTGACATTTCAAAGGGGGTGACATTTCAAAGGGGGTGACATTTCAAAGGGGGTGACATTTCAAAGGGGTGACATTTCAAAGGGGGTGGCATTTCAAAGGGGGTGGCATTTCAAAGGGGGTGGCATTTCAAGGGGTGGCATTTCAAAGGGGGTGGCATTTCAAAGGGGGTGGCATTTGAAAGGGGTGGCATTAAAATTTTATTTAAAAAACAAAATTTGTTAGAATTGTTAAAATTAAGATTTTATTTCAAAAACTAGAAACCTAACCTAACCTAACAGTTGCAAGCCTCTCTTCCCTCTGGATTTGTTCTTCTTTGTTGGTATTTTTGCGCTGAATTGTCTTGCGCTGAATTGTCTTGCGCTGAATTGTCTTGCGCTGAATTGTCTTGCGCTGAATTGTCTTGCGCTGAATTGTCTTGCGCTGAATTGTCTTGCGCTGAATTGTCTTGCGCTGAATTGTCTTGCGCTGAATTGTCTTGCGCTGAATTGTCTTGCGCTGAATTGTCTTGCGCTGAATTGTCTTGCGCTGAATTGTCTTGCGCTGAATTGTCTTGCGCTGAATTGTCTTGCGCTGAATTGTCTTGCGCTGAATTGTCTTGCGCTGAATTGTCTTGCGCTGAATTGTCTTGCGCTGAATTGTCTTGCGCTGAATTGTCTTGCGCTGAATTGTCTTGCGCTGAATTGTCTTGCGCTGAATTGTCTTGCGCTGAATTGTCTTGCGCTGAATTGTCTTGCGCTGAATTGTCTTGCGCTGAATTGTCTTGCGCTGAATTGTCGGGTCACGGAATGCCTCTGTTAGAGTAGGTAATGTTGTTTATAGTCTTGTATAGCCTGGATGTATTTGTGGAGTGGTTTAGTGTTGTTATGAATTCCCTGAATGTTTGTTTGTTTTTCTTTGAGTTTGTTGTTTATTTCTGTGTTGAGCTGTTGTATCTGCTGTTTTATGGCTTCTCTGTGTGGTTTTTGTGTTATATTTGAGGTTGTTATGTTGCCTTATGAGGTGGGCTATTTCTTAAACTTAAACTTACCCAACTTAAACTTACCCAACTTAATTAAACTTACCCAACTTAATTAAACTTACCCAACTTAATTAAACTTACCCAACTTAATTAAACTTACCCAACTTAATTAAACTTACCCAACTTAATTAAACTTACCCAACTTAATTAAACTTACCCAACTTAATTAAACTTACCCAACTTAATTAAACTTACCCAACTTAATTAAACTTACCCAACTTAATTAAACTTACCCAACTTAATTAAACTTACCCAACTTAATTAAACTTACCCAACTTAATTAAACTTACCCAACTTAATTAAACTTACCCAACTTAATTAAACTTACCCAACTTAATTAAACTTACCCAACTTAATTAAACTTACCCAACTTAATTAAACTTACCCAACTTAATTAAACTTACCCAACGTAATTAAACTTACCCAACGTAATTAAACTTACCCAACGTAATTAAACTTACCCAACGTAATTAAACTTACCCAACGTAATTAAACTTACCCAACGTAATTAAACTTACCCAACGTAATTAAACTTACCCAACGTAATTAAACTTACCCAACGTAATTAAACTTACCCAACGTAATTAAACTTACCCAACGTAATTAAACTTACCCAACTTAAACAAACTTACCCAACTTAAACAAACTTACCCAACTTAAACAAACTTACCCAACTTAAACAAACTTACCCAACTTAAACAAACTTACCCAACTTAAACAAACTTACCCAACCTAAACAAACTTACCCAACCTAAACAAACTTACCCAACCTAAACAAACTTACCCAACCTAAACAAACTTACCCAACCTAAACAAACTTACCCAACCTAAACAAACTTACCCAACCTAAACAAACTTACCCAACCTAAACAAACTTACCCAACCTAAACAAACTTACCCAACCTAAACAAACTTACCCAACCTAAACAAACTTACCCAACCTAAACAAACTTACCCAACCTAAACAAACTTACCCAACCTAAACAAACTTACCCAACCTAAACAAACTTACCCAACCTAAACAAACTTACCCAACCTAAACAAACTTACCCAACCTAAACAAACTTACCCAACCTAAACAAACTTACCCAACCTAAACAAACTTACCCAACCTAAACAAACTTACCCAACCTAAAAAACTTACCCAACCTAAACAAACTTACCCAACCTAAACAAACTTACCCAACCTAAAAAACTTACCCAACTTAAACAAACTTACCCAACTTAAACAAACTTACCCAACTTAAACAAACTTACCCACACTTAAACAAACTTACCCAACTTAAACAAACTTACCCAACTTAAACAAACTTACCCAACTTAAACAAACTTACCCAACTTAAACAAACTTACCCAACTTAAACAAACTTACCCAACTTAAACAAACTTACCCAACTTAAACAAACTTACCCAACTTAAACAAACTTACCCAACTTAAACAAACTTACCCAACTTAAACAAACTTACCCAACTTAAACAAACTTACCCAACTTAAACAAACTTACCCAACTTAAACAAACTTACCCAACTTAAACAAACTTACCCAACTTAAACAAACTTACCCAACTTAAACAAACTTAACCAACTTAAACAAACTTACCCAACTTAAACAAACTTACCCAACTTAAACAAACTTAACCAACTTAAACAAACTTAACCAACTTAAACAAACTTAACCAACTTAAACAAACTTAACCAACTTAAACAAACTTAACCAACTTAAACAAACTTACCCAACTTAAACAAACTTACCCAACTTAAACAAACTTACCCAACTTAAACAAACTTACCCAACTTAAACAAACTTACCCAACTTAAACAAACTTACCCAACTTAAACAAACTTACCCAACTTAAACAAACTTACCCAACTTAAACAAACTTACCCAACTTAAACTTAACTTACCAGTGACAGTAGTATATATGTTGGTCCATGTGATAAGAACAGGAATTGTTACATTTTGGGCATTACACACAAGTGGGCAGAACTCCGTGGCGTTTAAAACAATCCACCGCTGCTTCGTTATTTTCAAAATATTTAGAAATGGCGTGGTAATACTCAATCTCGCAACTTTCACATTCAAAACCTTCACTAGCTTCAGCTATTGTCCTCAAACTGTGTGAAGCAAAGGAAATTCCTATGGTGCATGTTGCAAAAAGTGTCTAATTGGCCAAATCTACACAAAAAGTGTCTGGCCCAATCCAGCCATATGACAATCTGAAAACAAGTGATACATCCACGAAACGCATTACAGTACATACAAACACATGGAGCGCTAACATACATACATACATACATACATGGATACACACACACACACACACACACACACACACGGAGTCTCCATGTAGAAATTATATATTAAATGAATTTTATAACCGCACTAGCACAAAAAATGATTAGTACCATCGTAAAGAGCATGAAAAATAGTGCTAGCGAAACACAACCTCTCATTTCTCGTTAGCCCCTGTGTCCAGCCAAATATTAACTGAGAACTGTACTGTAGTTAAAGTTTTTTGGTCTCTGATCAAAAAATTTATAGGGATTGCTTTTGTCTATCCATTTGCCACACTTTTTGTCCTTGATGATAAGGACATTTGTCACAAACAATATTCTACAATAGCTTTATTGTAGCCACCAGGCTACAACTTTTGAACCATTTGCCAAAAATTCATGAAACTTATGAAACTTGACATGCATATGCATCATCACATGCTGTATCATTGGCAAAAATCAGGTTCCTGCCTCAAAGGTCAAATGGAGCTTTTTGTATCCACGCTATAACTTCTGAATCACTCAACATAAAATAATGAACCTTTGTATACATACAGACCATAAGATGTGTCATAAGTTAGGATCAGGTCATTGCATCAAAGGTCAAATGAAGGTCCATACCATAACTTTTGAACTGCTTAACCCAAATATAGGAAACAAAAACAACTGCACACATGCATGTATGCACCCTCTGAGGTCTCTGCATCAAACTTCAAGGTCACAATTAAAGATCAAATGGAAGTCCATTCATCGTACATTGATGAAACTTTACATATATTGATTATTACAAGATATGTTTTTGAGCAAGACTCAAGTCCCGAAAGGGCAAGGTTTTATATATAATACATACATACATACATACACCATATTTTTTGGTGTATAAGACGCACCCCTATTTTCAAGGCCTTTTTTCAGGAAAAAAATTATGACCAACTGCCTAGTTGTCAGAAAATGTTCGTAATTTTCTACCAGTGAGGCTGACTTTTGTTAAAGCCCTCCATCAAAAGTATGGTGATACATTTTCTTTCACCCATACTCATTATAAGAAAATAGTATTAAGTATATGGGAGACTATACTATATGTTATGAAACATAAAAGTAAATCATTATGCAATACATACTGTTTTTCTTGTTATCAGTGGGTTGGGAAGAGTAGAAACTTAGTGTAAAATTGGCCAAACCAATACACAGTCAGGAGGGACTGAGAGATGATGAATTTTTGTGAAAATCCATCAGTTCTTCTAGCCCATATAAAGGTAATAGTATGACCTTCGGTGTATAGGATGCAGGGTGATTTTGAGACCCCTTTTTTTTGGAAAAAAAGTGCGTCTTATACACCAAAAAATATGGTATATAGAGGGAGGGAGGGAGATTTTGACATACCTTTCAAATGTCATGCTTGTTGCCCCTCTCCTTGAATTGGCCTGGTGAAGTAGAGTTGGTTTCTTGTGGTCCCATAGTTCTAGTTTTTTACTCATATTTTTGCACAATTATTCTTTGTTAAACTAAAACTAACTACAATATTCTATTTAAAAAACTGATTTGTATTATACTAAGGGACTGATATGCAATAGAATGAGTACTTTAACTGAAGAACAACGTAAACGAATTGAAGAAAATAGATGTAAAGCCCTTGAAAGAAGAGCAGTCATACTAAAGAGTAGAGCTAAAAATGGAATTAATAACTGCAACACAAATATTTCTTCTTTGCCACTGACACCACTATTTAATGGAAATGAAACTTTCAATAAAGTTAATACTAGTGAAATGAATGAAATTAAATGGAGGCAAACATCATCATCAAATGTGCAATCTAAACCAAGCAAGTTTTATTCAAGCCAACCAGGATCCTCAGAAAAAGCTTCATTTGGAAGTACCAACACTGGTAAGTTCCTAGGTTAAAGGCATAGCCTTAAAGGAATTGGCCTGGAAGATAGGGTTGGGGATGGGAGGAGATTGTCTAGCATTAAATTCCTACTTATGATTTTATGTTCAGATTTTGCTTTTCAACTTTATTGTGGCTGGCTGAGCTCTAGTCCTATTTAAATAGTAGAATATACCACACCCTTCATAGTAGACTTCAGATACTCTTATTTCAAATTATGAAAAATTTGGCAGTTGCCATGCTCATTATTCATAATGTTTTGTTAGCTTATGCAATCACTGCACTAGACAGTGACCACTTGTATAATTTTTGTACAGGTGTGGAAGAGGTACCCTTCCTTGGCCTACTGTCATTTCTTTACTTCCTCCATTTTGTGATAGACTTTGTGGATGGCTTAGCCTATTAGTTTAGTGAAACTACCATGTGTGAAGGTGAGGAATAAGATTACTAAAATTACATCTTATTCTTAGGGACCCCGCAAGGGGGTTCTAAGCTCGTGCTCTTGAGTGCTCTTTGTGCTCGTTTGTACGTGCTTGTTCCTGGAGGTTTCACGTGCGCCCTCCCGGCCCTAGCACCCAAGGATGATGGGGCTCGACCCTGCAGTCCTTGTCATCCTTCGTCTTTTTCCACTTCAACTGTCCCCTCCACCCTTTCTTTTTCCTCTGTCTTTCCTCTCACTTTTTCTTTGTTTTTCCGCTGAGATATGCCCTTTAAATAGAGGCGAATCGGTTCTTCCTGAACTAAAAAAAAAAAAAAAAAATCTTATTCTTAGCTAACAACCAAATTATACTAAATAGGTATTAACAACACACCTTCAATGCCTTAATATTTAAGAGAAATTGCCATGTTACATTACCTGAGTAGGTTAAGGTATTGTGTTCTTCCAAGGCTGAATTTGTGCTCCACTCCTGTTAAAAGGGGTTTCAGTCTTGCATGAAAACACTATGGGATGGATTAACTATCCCTGCTGACCTAGTACTGCTCTACAGTATTATTATCTCTCTATTATTTATAGACAAACAATAGTGAGAAGTGACTGTTCAAAGCAAAGCGCACACACTTCCTCAGTAAATGGTTTTCTTATCAGTATTCAATACAAAAATATTAAAGAAAGGTAGCAAGCTTCCTAAAAAACTTAATAACTGACAGCAAGGAGGAGGAAAATAACCTGAGAGAGAAACCTGATTAAGCAGGAGGTGCAGAGGATAAGGACAATGTTTACATCAATATTAACAGTTATATTAATTAATTAATGATTTAATATAAATTCTGACCCTAGATCAGGGGTGGGAACCTGCTACCCACAGGCATAATGTTGCCTGCAGCCTAGTTTTTAATTACCCATGGATAGTTTGATTATTTAAAGTCATACAGTATTTACCGTACATCTTAATTATGTCCCAAACTATTTTTAAAGCTGCAATTTGCCTGGTAGAGAGTATTTTAGCTGAAATTTGCCCACCACACGATAAAGGTTCCCCACTCCTGCCCAAGATGTTGCTAGGGTTTCCTTATTACAATCTTCTTTCTAGTCTTAAAGATAGCTTTGAGTAAATAGTACCACTAGTAACACCTTTCACTATTATAGTTGATTGAAGTAAGATCAAGTTTAACAAATGTTCCTCAAGTTTAACCAAAAAAAAGTAAAATATTTAATAATGCTCTTTTCTAAAGGTTTTAACTAGCGTCTACCAGGATTATTTGGTCTGCTTTTGGCAAGACCTCAAATAAGAAACTAGCTAATTGATGGAAAGTCATGCTTTTATCAGTGAATGATCCACCTGCTATAAGCTATCTGTGGTATAAATATAAATCTTATATCTATGATACTTACTGAATAATTAGTGAAAAATGGCAGTCTGCTCCCATCCAAGTTTTGGGGTGAAGTGGTCCTAGCTACCAGCGCTAATTGGTCTGGGTCCCAAAAGTCTGAACATTAGCTTTCACTTGTAATCTACTGTTTGCTCAATGACTCACAAGAACATATTTTTCCACTAGTAAGTTTGTCATTTGTTGTTTTTCTTTTTATATATATATACAGGGTGGGCGGAAAGTAGCTCCCTATTTTGGATTGGTAAAAAAATACGTATATTATCCATTTATTTCAGAAGAAATAATATGAAAAGGTAGGCATACATGGTAGGTTTTCTCTAAAATTCAATGTGGGCTCCAACTCTTTCCACCAGCTTCTGGAGCCGCCCAGGAATGGCATCCACTGACTTTAGCAGGAACTCCGGTGGGATGGAGGACATGACTTCCCGAATTCGGTCCTCCAGTTCTTCCAATGTCCTCGGTTTGGTGCGGTAGACTTCTTCCTTTACCCACCCCCAAAGAAAGAAGTCGCACGGTGTCAAGTCGGGGCTCCTGGCTGGCCATTGATGTGGACCACGACGACCCATCCAACGCCCAGGGAAGTGGGCATCCAGCCACTCACGGACAACAAGTGCGGAGGGGCGCCATCTTGCATAAATATTAGATCGTCAATGTTCTCCCATCTGCTGACAACCGGCCAGACCTCGTTTTGCAACATAGCAAGGTACCGCTCAGCATTCATGGTGTTGCGCAGAAGGAACGGGCCCACAACCTGATCTGAGGTCATACCACACCACACCGTTACACTGAACCAATTCTGCCGTTTTTCAGCGGTAACCATGGGATCCTCTCCTGCCCAGTAGTGGCAATTGTGGCGGTTGACAAAGCCTCCGACGTGGAACACCGCCTCGTCGCTCCAGAGGATGTTGCGGAAGAGATGGGGCCAGTCTTCATGCCAAGTCAGCATGATTTCCCCGAACTCCATGCGAATGTCGCAGTCCTCGTCCGAGAGAGATTGGCAGTAATGCGGCTTCCATGCATGCCAGTTCAGCTCCTCCTTCAGCACAGTTCGCACTGAGTAGCGGGAGAGTCCACTTTCCGGAGCTGCCTGGCGAGTTGACTTTCGTGGACTCCGTGCGAACATTTCCTGAACTGCCTGCACCGTCTCCTGGGCCTGGATGTCGAAGGGCGACCACATCTTCGAACATCTGCCACAGACCCCGTGGTCATGAGCTTCGAGTGGCAGTTCTTGATTGTTTTCGGGTCCACTTGGGCACGTGGTCCGTGAATGGCCCGCCACCATCTTTGAACTCGAACGACAGATTGCCAAACTTCGTACCGTGCCGCCAACTGGGCACGCTCCTGCAGTGTTAAACGCTCAGCCATGTTACCCTTCAATCTGAAATAAAAAAAAAATGAACGTTACAATTGTACCACTTTAGAGAACACAAAGAGAACACTTTAGTGAAAAAAAGATTACCGTTACAATTGTACCACTTTAGAGAACACACCATAACAATATAACAGTACAATCACAATTTATACATAATTTATATGTAATTTAAATTAGGGAGCTACTTTCCGCCCACCCTGTACAGTATATATATATGATGAATAAAACCACGAAGGGAAAAGAAACACAAAGGGGTGCTCAAGCGCTTTCGTCTAATGACATCCTCAGGAACACTGGAGTGAAAGGACAGATCAAGGCAATATATAGGTTACAAGAATAAACATACATATACACATATATATACATATATATATATACATATATATATACATATATATATACATATACATATATATATATACATATATATAGTAAGCATAGAAAAAATTGTGGGAGGAGCAAACACATTTGTATGGGAAATTGACACTTTTAGCACTTTGGCCGACATTCAACATAAATTCAAATGGCTTGTTTATGGAACAGGTCACAAAAGAATAAAGAAATAAAATATAAATATAAATTGGGAAGAAAAAAAAAAAAAAAAATTAATTACAAAATAGTGCCTTAGTGATATAAGGGTGAGTCAGAAGTAGCGCCCGATTTCTGTCAGTTGATTGTTTGTTTGCCATTTGTATTACAGTGTACAAGAAGGTAGAAATAAATGAATGACATGTTTATCTAACCATTTATTCGGGGGAAAATTATTAAGGAACTGTACCAAGCTGTTTTACTTGCAATTTTCAAAGTGCCCTCCCTCGTGATCGATGCACAATTGCAGCCGAGCAGGCACAGAGTGGCACACACGCCTGCAGAGTTCGATATCAATTTCCTCAAACTTTGCAGTGATTTGAGCCTTGAATTCCTGAATGGTATCAGGCTTTTCACGATAAACAAGGTCTTTCATGAGCCCCCAAAGAAAGAAATCTGGAGGTGTAAGGTCTGGGGAGCGTGCCGGCCACTCGATCGGACCGCGGCGGCCGATCCACTTTCCGGGAAAGTTTTCATCAAGCCACTGACGAACATGACGTCCATAATGAGGTGGAGCTCCATCTTGCTGGAAATAACAGTCCTGATCTTGTAACCTGGGCCAAAAGAAGGTTTGCAGCATATCCAGGTAAATTTCTGCAGTGACAGATCCCTCAAAGAAAAAGGGTCCAATTATCCCTAATGGAGATATGGCTGCCCAAACTGTCACGCCAGGTAAATTTACCTCCTTCTCAACTGTCACTCTTGGGTTCTCCGCAGCCCAGTAGACACAATTGTGTCTGTTAATTGTGCCATTAAGCTTAAAACATGCCTCATCTGACCACCAGATGTTGTCTAGCATTGTGTCCTCTTCGTCAAGTTTAGCTAAGAACTCTTCGCAAAATTGAAGACGGCGGTCGTCATCTCCATCATGAAGGGCATGCAGTAAGCGTGGAATGTAAGGTTTCCATTTTTTCTGGTGAAGGATACGGATAACACTTGATTGGCTCACTTCCAACTCTGCAGATAAACGGCGAGTTGACTTTTGCGGACTTTGTAGCCTTAGCTACATTCGTTGCCATTTTCGGACAGCTGGACTTCTTTGCAGTGGCTACCGACCCTGTTGCTTCAAATTTCTCGACAATCAATCGTATGTTTCTTCCCTGGGGTGGGTTAATATCGAATTCCTGTGCCAAACGGCATGCCGCCATTGTTGGTTGTTCATTACATTTGTAGTAATGTTTCACGGCCGCAATGCGTTGATTCATTGAATGGTTCAATTTGGTGCAAATTCAGTAACTTTCCAAACTCTCAGCAATAACCTGCAAAACAAAAACAAAAATAAATAAACTAAGAAAATTAATAATCTGCAAGACAATTATTAACAACATGACTTCCCAGAAAGAATCTGACAGCCGAAAAAACAGAAATCGGGCGCTACTTTTGACTCACCCTATATATGTCACAGCCTAAATAACCATAAAGAAATAAACCAACAAATAAAAAACCACAAATATATATATATATATATATATGTATGTGTGTATATAATATATATATACATATACATATATATATATATATATATATATATATATATATATATATACACACATACACACACATATATATATATATATAGTAAGTAAAGAAAAATTGTGGGAGGAGCAAACACATTTGTATGGGAAAATTACACTTTTAGCTTTGGGCGACATTCAATATAAATTCAAATGGCTTGTTATGGAACAGGTCACAAAAGAATAAAGAAATAAAAATAAATATAAATATAAATAGGGGAAAAAAAAAAAATTACAAAATAATGCCTTAGTGATATATATGTCACAGCCTAAATAACCATAAAGAAATAAACCAACAGATAACAAACCAAAAATTGTAAGTGGAGTCTACAAATTCAAGCTCAAAAGGGAAGTTTACAATCAATTTAATAGATGATGCCAAATTGATATATATGTCACAAAGAAATAAAGAAATAAACCAAAAAAAAAAAAATAAAAAAATAATAAAAAATAATAATAAATTGAAAAATAAATTTTGAGAGGGGCACACCAACTTATAAGGGAAAAATTACCAAAGGTTTTTTAGTTATTGTCTGAATCATGCATACTATGGTCACAAACGAAAAAAAGTACAAGTAAATATAAATTGGAAAACAAAATGATGCCTAGATGATATATAAAGAACCATAAAAAATATACAACATATATAAGGTATATATACGAAATATAAACGCAATATATACAGAATATATATATATATGCATAAGGGAAAAAATTACCAAAGGTTTGTTTTTATAATTATTGTCTGAAAAATCGGTAGGTCGCAAAAGAATAAAGAAATAAAAATAAATATAAATTGAAAAAATTACAAATAATACAACTACCCATGTATACCCGCATAACCAAATACATATACATACATATATACACACACACACACACATATATATATATATTAGGGTGGTCCAAAAAGTTAAAGCATCGACTAAGTTCTCTCTACAAGGTTGGTTTTATGCCTCTTGGTGTGGACAGTATTTGTGCAAAGTTTCACGTTATTCGGTTAATATTTAGGGGTTGCCCCACTTGCCCCCTTTTTGAAAATTTGGGAAAATATATAGACAACTGAATAACTAAATTTTTTTTTGGTTCTCAAAGAATATGAAAGAAAACAGTAAGACAATAGGACATGATAATGGGTGTATCTTCATTATTTCTTCTGCATCAGAGTCGCCTTGGATGGTATTGGTATCTGTTTTCGGTGGGCGGCTACGAGTTGTAGGGGGTACTGCTTCTGGTCCTCGTTTCGTGTCAAAGTGTCATTGTAGCATTGTGCGAGAGCAATACCTCGCTCGGCAGCATCATTGATGACTTTCATCTTTAAGGCGCGATCTCTAAGTTCCCTGTAGTTCTTGTCATTTGGCCATTCCCGTGGATCTTTTTGAAGTAACTGCCGCGCTTCCTCCTTACCTCCAACTTTCAAGACATCAAAGAGGGTCAATGTCCTTTTCGTGACGAAGGATGCCACATCATTTTCAACACCAGCTTCTGCCATGTCGATTCGTCGGGGGCAGCCATTCTTTTGGGGATGTTGGAGGTGTTGAACCATTCTCCTTTTGGTATCAGGATCGATCCTATTATCGAAGAAGGCCAGTCCAATCAGATGCTCCGACAAGTACCACAGGTGGCGTCTTAGAGCTGTCTTCGCCGCTTGTGCAGCTCCTCCGTGTGGATATTTTTCCAGAAGATGCAGCATTTTGAGATCATTGAGAGGAGCTTGTGTCCCCATTGGCGCTTCATGCCAGTACTTGACGTAAATCAGACTGACAAATAAAGCCAGCTGAGTCACGTTTCGTTCTTCGCGTGCTGTGAGCTTGAATTGATAGTGAAAGAGGTAGATTTTGAGTGCATAAATCGCCTTCGCCATCCATCTCGCGTGGTGCATGGGACCCGGAGCTCGGATAAAGAGTTGACCACCAGTCTTTCCCCCCAGGAAGAGCAAAGATAGTTCAAGGAACTCCTTGTAGTCGTCACGAGGTTGGCTTGCCTGAAGAGCGTTAGGTAAGTAAGTGAGCATCTCTTTTCTCATCTTTTGGAGTTGAGGGTTCTCGAACAAGCTGTCCGATGCTGAGACAAATGCTTCGGGGAGAGAGATGGCCATTCCTTTTGAAATCGCTTAAAAAGGCCTGTTTCAGAACTTCCTGTTGAGCCAAATATTGAGGCAAAGACATCAACAAGTACGACTTCAAGTATATGATGTCGACAACCGATCCAAACTAGCTCGTGACCCAATGCTTCTTCAATCCTGACACAGGCTCCGCGATGTAAACCCGTGTTTGACGCAGTGGTATCGAAGACGAGACCTCTCACATGCTGTTCCACGTTCCATAATTTCATAGTTTGAAGGCATGCCTGGGCCTGTGCTTCTCCAGTTCCTTGTTTCATCTTTGGGACACCAAGCAGCTTCTCCTGTCCATTGAATGTTATAAGGATTGCTATCCGATGCACATTCGTCTTCTTCCCTTCATTGCCGGGGAGAAGCTTTCCGTCCCAATGGAGAAGGACAGGGTCTTCTAGAGAGAATGATTCTAGGTCTTCTCGAGCTGCCTGTTCTCGCCCACTTTCTCTGTAGCGATGAATAGAGCTCCGAGAGCACGTCATCCTAGACAGATCATGCCCCGCGGCCTGTAATACAGCTCCAGTTACGAAAACAGCATTCCGGTCAGAAAGATTGGTGCGATCCATTGCTCCAATGACTTCTGGAGATTGGAAAATGTTCGTAACCTTGTTCTTGGGACGCTTTGGTGCCAGAGCTTCAGACGAAGAAGGAATTGGAACCGATGGTCTATAGTCGTCGTCGTCGTCTTGCGAAAAATGGGAAGAAGAAGAAGAGGAAAGATCAATTGATGACACCTGCTTCTTCCAAATCTTTCTGTGTTGCTTCATGCCTTGCCTTCCTCTTGGCTTCCTTCTCCATTCTGGATCGCTTTCTGTCCTCTTGTGTAGTCGTTTCCTTATCAATGCCAGCCATGCTGCAAGAATTGACGTCCTTGCGCTGCATGGACAGGAAATTTCGGTCCTCAACGTTGACGATTGTGCTCATGGCATCACTGGTTGCGATGTCAAACAGTTCCTGGATGTCCGCTTTGAAGATGTCTTCATTCATTCTATCGCTGGCACATTGCCTGGTCCTGTGCTTCTTGAGTGTTTTGTAGCGGTCTAAAAGCTTTGAAAGTTTACGGACACAGGAGTCGATCCGTTGAGTTGGGATCCGCGCTCGGGTCCAGACTTCAATCACCCTCTGGCATGCCTGGTTCAGACTGTCGGAGGTGGTTTGCTTTTGATTGATGTGGTGGTATTGCCCCAAGAGGAGGGCGTCAAGGCATGTAGGGAGCCTTGACGTGGATAAAGTTCCAGTTGCCATCCCTAGAAGCCAAACTTTTGGAATTGATCGAGTTTGAGCCATCGGACCTACGGAAGAAAAAGTACAGTATATAATATATATATTCAGAGTGGGGCGACCTCTAAATATTCACCAATCATGCTGCAATTTTGCACAGACCATGTGGACACTAAATGGACAAAAACCACACTTGTGGAGACTATCTAAGACAATTTTGAAATTTCCCCCTATGGATTTGGACCACCCTAATATATATATATATATATATACACACACACATTTAACTGCAATGACCACGCACATACTCAATACACACACATACATACATACATACATACACATACACGCATACAGCAAAAAATTGAAAAATAAAATTGTAAGAGAAACCTACAGATTTATAAGGAAACAAAGACAAAAACAAATTTTTACCAAAGATTTAACAACCTGCCCTTTTTGTTTAAATCCATTCTGAAGGAATTCAGAGCAACGGGATCGAGTTGAAACAGACCTTTACTCATATTAAGGTTACTTGTAAGTTGAATTATAGCCGACTCAAGAATATTTCTATTAACAATGTTGCTAGAGTGAAACAAAACTGAAGCATTATTCCAATCAATACAATGGGATAACTCTGACAAATGGACAAAAAGGGCACTGGACAACTGTCCCGTTCTAATGGAATATTGATGCTGTTTTGCACGTGTTTGCAAATCCTTTCCCGTCTGACCTATGTAAAAGGAATCACATTGATTACACCCAATTTTATAGATAATGCCTAAATTATTGGTAGGGCTATTTTTTACTATGATGTTTTTCACAATATTGTTATATGAAAAAACTACACTGATATCCAAAAGTTTAAGTACATTAGCAATGCCTAAGAAGCCCAGGAAAAATGGAAGTACTAAAATATTCTTTGACAAGGTGCGAGTGTTATTATTCACACGATAGAAGGTTCGTTTAGCCTTATTAAGACAAGATTCCATGAACGCAGATGGGTAACACAACTCACTTCCAATACTGTTGATATTTTCCAATTCGGCATCGATGTATTCCAGACTGGCGATCCTAAGAGCGCGGAGAAACATTGAGGAAAATATGGCCTTTTTAATAGGGGTGTCATGTCCAGAGTAAAAGTGTACGTAGGACAAATTGTTTTTTTTTTCCGATAGATACTAAACTTAAAACCCGGGCTATCCCTATGAACACGCACATCCAAAAATGGGATTGAGTTGTCTTGTTCCACTTCTAAAGTAAATTTAATGGAGGGGACTTGGTCATTTAACTGAAGGAGGAAGTCATCCAGGTCACGATTCATGGGCCAGATACACAAAATATCGTCGACGTACTGCAACCAAGGGATGCCAACCCCCAGGATTCTCGGAATGTAATTAATTTAAAAAAACTCCATATAAATATTGGAGAGGAGGGGCGATAAGGGGTTGCCCATGGCCATCCCAAACACTTGTTGATAATACTCGTTATTGAAAGTGAATTTACCGTCTTTGATGCAAAGTTTAATAAGTTCCAAAACAATGTGTGATGGTAGTGGCAGGTCATACTTATGTAATTCTTGGGAGAGAAAGTCAAGCATATCATCAATCGGCACTTTTGTAAACAATGAACAAACGTCAAAACTGATCAATCTATCTTTAGTTTCAGTATGTGCATTATTCAATTTTTCAGTAAGATCCATGGAATTTTTTACAGTGAATCAGAGATAGTTCCAAGAATGGGGGACAAGACTTTGACAAGCCATTTGGAGAGAGTATAAGTAATGGAGCCCACTGAACTTTCTATCGTGTCAATAATAACACTCGTACTTTGTCAAAAAATATTTTAGTACTTCCATTTTTCCCGGGCTTTCTAGGCATTGCTAATGTACTTAAACTTTTGGATATTAATGTAGTATTTTCATATAACAATATTGTGAAAAATATCATAGTAAAAAATAGCCCTACCAATAATTCAGGCATTAATCTATAAAATTGGGTGTAAACAATGTGATTCCTTTTACATAGGTCAGATGGGAAAGGATTTGCACACACGTATAAAACAGCATCAATATTCCGTTAGAACAGGACAGTTGTCCAGTGCTCTTTTTGTCCATTTGTCAGAGTTATCCCACTGTATTGATTGGAATAATGCTTCAGTTTTATTTCATTCTAGCAACAGTGTTAATAGAAATATTCTTGAGTCTGCCATTATCCAACTTTCAAATAACTTCAACATAAGCAAAGGTCTGTTTCAACTCGATCCTGTTGCTTTGAATTCCTTCAAAACAGATTTAGATAAAAAGGGTAGGACGCTAAATCTTTGGTAAACTTGTATGCTACTTTATTAACTTTTAATCTTCATTTTATTTTTATATATATCGAAACTTGACTATAAAAGGCAAAGTGTTAAAACCCGGGCAGATTTCCAGTATAAATTTGTATTTTTATAATTCATTTGATCTTGTGCTAAAAATCGATATTTTTTCTTACAAATCTGTATGACTCTGTTAATCCTTTAATTTTTTATTTTTATTTTTACTTCTCTGTTTATTGCATATATAATTATATATATATATATATATTATATATATAGGGTGAACCAAATGTAGGTGGACAGTAAATGATAACGTTTATTTTGAGAATACATATTAAATTTTTTTGTATACTATAATACAAAATAAAATTTAAATAAATTTAGTTATAATATTTAATATAATATAACACAAACACCATAGTTATAATGAAACACCATAGTTATAATATAATATAACAAAACCGTATTCAACCTACTGTCCACCTACTTTTGGTTCACCGTGTATATATAATATATATTATATATATATATATATATATATGTATATATATGTGTAGATATATATATATATATATATATATATTATATATATATATATATATATATCCCCGCAAGGGGGTTCTAAGCTCGTGCTCTTGAGTGCTCTTTGTGCGTTTGTACGTGCTTGTTCCTGGAGGTTTCACGTGCGCCCTCCCGGCCCTAGCACCCAAGGATGATGGGGCTCAACCCTGCAGTCCTTGTCATCCTTGGTCTTTTTCCACTTCGACTGTCCCCTCCACCCTTTCTTTTTCCTCTGTCTTTCCTCTCACTTTTTCTTTGTTTTTCCGCTGAGATATGCCCTTTAAATAGAGGCGAATTGGTTCTTCCTGAACTAAAAAAAAAAAAAAAAAATAATATATATATATATTCACAAATTCAGAATGGTTCCCTGAGACAATTATATGTTAAATTATATGTTATATGCACGGTCTGTGTTTAACATATATATATGTGTAGATATGTGTAGATATGTATGTATATATATATATATATATATATATATATTATATATATATATATATATATATATATATGTTTGTGTGTATGTATGTTATTTATTTATTTATTTTTCTTTTTTTTTCTTTGTAACCTATATATAGGCCGTAACCTTTTATGTACTTCAGTGTTCCTGAGGATGTCATTAGACAAAAGCGCTTGAGCACCTTTTGTGTTTCCTTTCCTTCGTGGTTTTATTCATCATAAATATTTTTCACGTGTTACTTTCGTGAAATAATTTTCATATATATATATATATATATATATATATATGCATATATATGCATATAACTGCAATGACCGCGCAGTATATAAATGAATAGAAACGACATAAGTGTGCAGAAACGTTCCTTAACACTTATGTCGTTTCTATTCATATATATATATATATATATATATATATATATATGCATTTAACTGCAATGACCACACAGTATATAAATGAATAGAAACGACATAATATTAAGGAACGTTCCTTAATATTATGTCGTTTCTATTCATATATATATATATATATATATATATATATATATATATATACACACTGAAGTATTTGGGGTTTGAATCATGAACTTTACTGTTATGGTATCAGAGTGCTGGCCTTTGAAGATAGGCTGCACCTTTTCAAGAAAGGATAAACCCAGTCCTCTCCAGGCCTGTCATCCTTAAACTTACAATATTTACGCAGATGTTTGGCTGTTGAAGTGTTCTCTTTTTTACAGGCTTTAACATACGCTTGCACGTAATCACACACTTCAGGAGGAGTCAAACTGAAACCCCACTTTGCCATGATTGCAAGACACACCTGGCTAGTTCAGTTTCACTATGCACTGGTAGGCCAAACCTAGCTCCTGGCCTCTTAGTATTATCTGTTCCTTGTTCATCTGTATTTTTCAAATGTCTCAAAAGTGTGACTCTTACTGATGTTCATTTGCTTAGCTGTATCTCTGGCACTCTTTCCATGCACTCTAACAGTAGTAAGAGCATCAGCTAACTTTCTCTCACGATCATCTGTACTGCTCTTATTCTTAATGTTCGAACCATTTTTCTTGAAAATCACCTGTAGCTAGAGCATCAATAAACAGAATAAACACCTGGAACATACAAACAAAACAGATTATTGCAAGTATATGTCATTACATGCATAAAAATAGTATTAATTACATGTTTACAAAAAAAAATGCAGGCAGACCAAATATCCCCAGTGACGAAATTTCACTGGGGCTAATTGGACTGGAAGTTTGATTAATAATAACTTACAAATCACTGCATATTTATAAAAATTGCACATTTGCTCTTCAACACAACTACCTACTAATTGACAATACTTTCCCAAAGCCATTTTGAAGTTGAAGCAAAACTTTGTTTTTGAGACACCAGGTTTTGCGTGTGTTGTTTTGCACCATTTTTACTACTTCTATTCAAATGTTCCTCAAACTCACTAAAATCTACTAAATAACATGAAACTCGGTCTAAATATGTAAAAGAGCTTCCTCTATCATAATCCACCAGCAAATTTAAAAATTTCTAATTTTTTAATTAATAATTGATTAATTGAGGCAGACTGATTAGCCCTGGACCGTTGTTACCCAGACTGAATAGCCCTGGTTGACGCTATATTTATGAATGCTTCTAAAAAGAAAAAATAATTATAGCATTTCATATAAACAACGAAGCTAGAACAGAATAGATATAATAACTAATAAATATAAATTAACACATAGCTAGGCTGTTTTTCTGACTGTGGTTGATTTGAGATTTTTTTTAAAATCTATATAGGCCTATAGTGATTGCCTATCAATCTGGCAATCTGATGAAAATTTCCTATCAGATTTAATGCTTTGGTTGATAACAAAAAGCCTACTCTTTTTCATTATCAATGTATGTGTATATGTGTATGTCTTCAGGAAACCTTGTTGGGTATTTTTCAGTTAAATTATTGAATTAGTTTAGTTTGCTATTGATATTAGGGTGGAGTGAAAAAATCAAAAGTGTCAGGATCACAATTGAGGGGGTCTAGATAGTTGTCTTTTGTCCAGGATTAAACTTTACAACTGATTTTGGGTGATTGCATACAAAACTGTGACTGCTACTGGTCAATTTATACAAATTGTATATGCGCATGATCAAAATTTGAACCCAGTGACCTATCTCATGTTCTGGACATGATAGATAGAATTTAAAAATTGTTTGATGTATTTTTTTACCTCTGAAGCAGATTAAAACATTTGCAGAGAGCTGCAGGCTCAATAATGTATCAAAAAATACATATTTATATTTTTTTGGCCAAAAATTGCAATTTTCAGCTTTTTTTTTTTTTTTTTTTTTTTTTGCAAATTTTTATTTTTTAGACAATTTGTGGTAAATATGTACAATTTTCTACTGAAAATATTACAAATCAACTTAAGATTCATCTAAAGCAGAGGTTCTGAAACTGGAGGTAATGTGGGTATTTCCAGGGGTAATGGAGCAATTCTTAATATGGTAAAAATTTCAACATTAATGTCTGAGTCACGAAAGAGATGATTAGCCCTTTGAGGACCATGGTCAAGTATACTCGATTTCTAAAAATTTTTCATTCAGGACCAGGAGCGGCTCGCAGGTAGGCACTGTGGAACTGCAGCACCCCCATGATCTTATGATCTTTATATTTAAATATTTAAAATAGCCTCTGATTATTTTTTTTTCAATGAACTTTGAGTTTTTAAATCAGATTATATCCATTTTTCCTTAAACTATTTCAATGCTGAATGAGTGAATCACGAAAGTAGCTTCAGCCTTCCCATGGAACTGCGTACTTAACAGTTCCAGATTTTGTTCGAAACTCTTGAAACCTCAGTGGCGGACGTATGAAGAGCGAGTCAGAATCGTGGGTTTAAGAGGATCCAAAGCACTGTGGACAGAGCAGTGCCAATTTGTTTGTTTGACGTGGTAGTTGTGTTGCTGTAAAGTCATTCCAGCTCAACTGGTACAGATTTCAGAAAGTTGGTCGGGTGACCATCTCCAATTTTCTTCAAATTTTCAGGGTTGATTCATACACCATTCAATAGCTTAAATCTAAAATTTTAGCTTCCTCAGTCAAAAATGTTTAATTTTATGGTCACTTAAATGGCCCCCACCTTCGACAAAAAAATGCCCATGTTGGGCTTGATCAGCCAATGCCTTCATTTTGAGAGGCCTTGAAAAGTGTCTTCTAATAGGAGTAGAAGCTTCAAATTTGTCATGCCAATACAACTTCTGGTGGACTCTTCAATTTTGCAAGCTAAAAGGCTGTGGAACAAATAGTTTCTGAGTTACAAGGGCTTAAACATGGCTCCATTTTGAAGCTTGCATCAATTTCTCCCACTTTTACGACTACCATTTTCAAAAGTTTTAGTTCTACATCAATCACAGCTGTTTTAATACTCCTAATAGTCTCTATGGGTTGTAAATTTATGAGTGAAATAAAAAAAAATAACAAAAAAGGATTTATTTTTATTTTTAAAAATTTCCAAAAGTTGATATTTTCACAAAATTTGCAAAATTAACATCAACTTTGGGGCTTAATATAAAGGTGTCTGAAATTAGTCAGGGAGTTGATACTTCTAGTAAAGAAAGATACATATGTGTACAAAAACATATATTAAGGAATAGATCTCAACTCAACTCCTTCATATAGTTTTGGCTATTCAAAGAAAAGTACTTTTTGTGAAAAATTCTGAATTTTTTTTCAAAATTTGGAAATGCTTAAATTTCTTTTTACAACATTGAATTGTAATTTTACTTCCATTTTATTACTTGGTAAGTTAATTCACAAATATTAAATTATCTAAATAAGTTTTACTCATAAAAAAGACATAATATATACGGTACCTAGATTATTACTACATTTGCAGTTAACACAACAGATGGACCAGCTTGTAGGCTCAATACTTGGATCTACCTAAGTAAATCATGTAGAACCGTGTTCTACTGCTCTTTAAGCACTTCCTAGTAATTTAAATTATGCAGTTAGTACAGATAAACTAGCAGTAACCACCATTTTCAGTACAAAACCTTAAATTTAAGTAGCTTTGTTGTATTACTTCCCTTGGCTATAAGTTCATATTCTTTTTTTAATATGTGTTGTTTTATGTAAATTCGTATGTAAACTTATATATAGCTAATAACTCTTATGTTTAGACACTGACTCAGGAATTTATTATTGTACTCAGGCTTTAAGTCTGTTTGTCTTCAACACTCCATGGCCTCACAGCCATAAATTGGCAATTTATTATTCAGCTTGATACAGGTCTGTAGTTACTTAGGCTTTTTTTAAAATACTCCTCAGTTTTAGATAAACAATCATTTGATAACTTGTACTGTCTCCCCATTTTCCCAGCAACTGTAGGTGGTTCAATTGAACACAAAACATGTTGGAATGGAATCCAGCAAATGTCCTCTTGTTCAGGCCATTTAAAAGGATTCTTTTTCATGAAATTTACTAATAGATCCTTCTCAGTATCACACACTTCAACTATGTTTCCAACAAACCAGTCACCTTCATAGAAACAGGCCACATATGTACCAGGTTTATATTGGTAAGCCACATTTTCTTGTGTAGCATTGAGGAAGGAAAGTTGTACGTTAAAGAAATTTTCATCACTAGAAATTTTGTACAGTTTAATGCCTGTTGATGAAGGTCTAAAGCAGTGATATGAACAGGTTCCTGGGATTGTCTTAATTAAGGAATACCTTTTTTCTAACTCAAATAAATTAGCATTTTCCTCAATTTTAGCTGAATCACTGTACAGAAATTGTATACCATTAATATTAGATTTACACCAATCGAACATCTCTTTTGGATTGGTGATGTGACCTTTACTTGTTGCTTGTAGACTTGCCCGGGCAACTAACCTTTTGACGGTGCCACCATCATCATCACAGGGGCTCTTTCCGTGAGAGGTGGCAGAAAAGTTCCATTCACATGTTAGTTGGAAATCTTTTTCATGTAACACTGAATTAATGATGTTTTTATAGTTTTTATATTGACTTGCTGTGCCATCGCTAAAGTAACAAATATGTTTTAGTTTAGGATTCTGACTTTTAAGTAATTTCAAGGCTTCACATAAAAAAGAATGAACTGCAGTTGTGTTGTGTGTAAGTGAATCTGATATTACACAAAAATTTGTAACTTTTAGTTCACCATCAACTTTTTGATAGCAGACTACCGGATGCAAGGTAGCCTGGGTATTGTCCCAGTGATGCCCTTGTACGGCATCCTGAATTATAAAACTATAGTTTTCAGAGAAGTCAACAAGCACTAATGCTGTAGAATCATTAAGGTTTTCTTTACAGTTGGACAAATATTTTGATTGGGCTTTTGCTATGAAATGGTGTACTTTCAACTTTTTTGCACTTTCATATACGTCTTCTACTACAATGGCAAGTCATCCAAAAACAAGCTTTTTCTGAACGGGGTCCCTCAAGGCTCTGTTCTCTCACCAACACTCTTCAACTTATACATGCATGACATTCCAACACCCATAGATAACAAGCTTACCTTATCATCATATGCAGATGACATCACTCTAACAATTTAGGCCTGGCTGAAACTATAATTTTTGTTTGATTTTAATTTATCAGAGTGACTAACAGTTGGCTTTTGATATAAAAATAAGATTCCTGAAAAAAATAATTGGTGGCCACCATCGTGTGTCTGGCCACCCCCATTTTTGTAAAAACATCTAATGCCGCACTAGCAAAATCAGGAAAATGGCAATATCTCTTCTTCTGAACATGCTAGAGAGATGGTTTGCATAACAAAAGATGCAGAATTATTTTAGAAAAACTAATTTTTTGGGCGCATAGACCCCCTTTCAACTGAATGTCAACATAATGAAACATTCTCAAGCTGCAAATTGACATGTATTAGTGGTTTTCAATCAGCAATCAAAATCAATCAAAATCAGCCATTTTAAATTCATTGAAAATGCTTTTTGACATTCCAAAACACCAAACATTAAATTATACAATTAACAAATTGTCATTTTGTCATATTTTAGCATGATAAATAATAATCTAGAACTTAAAATATTTTTTAGACACAAAATCTTTCATGATCTAATTTTGTTTTTAATAAGACCATCTCTACGCTCATGACCTACAACAGCCAAGGATGCTTCAGTGACAAGCTTGATGTGCCTTTCAACATTCTGACTGTGGCACTCGTGATCCAGTTTCAATGCGGTATTAATGATATCACGCAGTTCATCATTACTGAATTCTTTTAATACAGGTGGAACAGTTTCCCATTGGGACATAGCAGACAGCTTGTGGTATGCAGAAGCTTTGAAATTGATGATTGGCTTTCTAAAGACCCTAACATTCTCATCTATAGCAGGATATTCATCAGTACCACCTTCATGATCCTCTTCATTCTCATCATCACTTTCAATTATTCCACCTGCAAAATCATTGCTACTACCAGATTCATCATCAAAATCCTCTATAACTCCCCTCAGACACAGAACTTTATTGACAGCACACCACCTCACCTCTTCATCTTCATCAGCCAGCATTCCAACTAAAATATTTTCACCATGAGCAAAATAGCTGTTATTGTTTAATACATCATAACAAATTTCTCTAATTTTCCTGTCAGGGAATTTATTTACTCTTTGGATCATATTGAATAGGTTTCTTGACCCATCACATAGCCTCTTATTAGCCTTGATATTGAACCAACTGTGAAAGTATACTTTGATGATGAATTCTACTATGATTTTGAGGTTCTTACTGGGTCTTTTTTGCGAAACATAAAAGCGAAGAATTCTACAGGCTAAGGTGAGCCATCGAGAGTGATTTAGCAGGCCAACTTCTAAGAGTGCAAGGTCTTCATCCACTTCACCAGTAATAATTGCCCAGCAGATGCAGTATCCATAGTATTGGTCTGTTGATAAATTATTGACCACCTCATTTGGTAGAAGCACAAATGCAGGATAAGGTATAGATTTGAAGTCCACAACATTCCATTCTGACACATCCGCATTGAGCTGAGAACCCATAGGGCCAGAAAATTTGTCTGGACTTTTTGTTGTCCTATCTAAAGTTATGAAGATGTGTCTAAGTGGCAATTCATTTAGATGCAGAAGACAAATATCCCACTGAAGAGGTTGCCCTAAAGCTCTCAGTACAGCATCTGTTTTATAGTCTCTGAAACACAAACACCTTTCAATAGCTTGCTTCAACGTAGGCAATTTCCCTAAAGGAAACTGTTCTGCTGGCATAAAACATACATCACCAAGTACTTTAGCAACTGTTTTCCTTAGAAGTCATACTTTATATTGCAAATGTTGAATTTAATGACAAATTGCAGTTGGAAACTTATAACAAAGGCACCTGAAAAAAAATAAGTTTTCAATTTATTATGTTTAAAAAAAGTTCATGAAGCAGCCCCACCCTCTGTTCTTTAATCAAGCATAATGGATGCAAGATAACAAGGAAAAGTCATATCATGTGATCACTATGTCCATGTCAACATCCTTTTAGGGCAATGTTAGTAATCAAAAAGCCAAATCATGCTTATTTTAGAATTTCTTTTGTCACTAAGGTCCGTCGAAAAGGGGGTCTATGGGCCCCAAAAATTAGTTTTTCTAAAATAACTCAAAAACTAAAGTTTTTTGAGAAAATACCACTCTTAATAATTTGTTCTAAATCAAATTCTGCATCTTTTGGTATGCAAACCATCTCTCTAGCATGTTCAGAAGAAGAGATATTGCCATTTTCTTGATTTTGCTAGTGTGGCATTAGATGTTTTTACAAAAATGGGGGTGGCCGGACACACGTTGGTGGCCACCAATTATTTTTTCAGGAATCTTATTTTTATATCAAAAGCCAACTGTTAATGACTCTGATTAATTCTATCTTGAGTTTCAGCCCAGCCTACACTGGTCTAACATCCACCCACAACAACATCGACACCGCTACAAATAACCTACAAACATACATAAACTGTATGCAAGACTGGCTCACTCACAATAGACTCAAAGTAGCACCCACAAAATCAACCATCACCTTGCTTACATGCAACACAAAAGAACACCAGGTAATTCCACAGCTTACACTAAACAACATCAACATTCCACACACTCACAGGACCAAAATACTTGGGGTCACATACAACACATCATTATCTTTTGCAAACCACATACAGGATATTAAAAACAAATGTACATCAAGACTTAACACGCTTAGGGTACTAACAGGCACAAACTTTGGACACCAGCAGGAAACATCACCACTCATATACAAACAATATATTCGCTCAGTTATGGACTATGCTAGCCCATCCTGGGCACCCATTATCTCAGACACATACATAAACACCTTACAGACAATACAAAACAACGCACTTCGTATCATTACAGGATGCACTCAAACAACACCAATAGAACACCTGCACACAGAAACAAAAATACTGAAAGTTAGGGAACATTTAGACATGAGGGGAACACAATTCATGGCAGCAGCGACAACTAACCCACAACACCCTTGCCACTACATGTACAATCACGCATCGACATCTCGCACCATTAAGGTAACACCAGAGAGACATTATAACCAAATACTCCATTCCATACCACACCCCACAGACATCACACAGTACAGAAAACACATACACACACACCTAACCCACAAAGCACTGACACGACTCGGTCCGAATGTGGTCCTAGGTGCGAAGCCGCCACCCATTAACAGGTCAGAGATCAGCCTGAGTAGATCGGATCGAGTTAACTTAGCACGATTCTGATGTGGACATTACCCCAACTTACTAACATATAAACACAGACTAGACAACTCCATAGATGACACCTGCCACCTGTGCCAGGACACACCACAAACAATTGAACATATTATGACAGACTGTACCGCTCTAGAACAACAACGAACACAACACAACATCACTAGTGCGCTGAACCTCTGGTCCACTCCGAAGAGGGCGATCGGTTACCTGTGTGCCACTGGCTTGCTCAATCAGGGTGGGCTGATTGGCTAAACAACAACAACAAACAACTACATTCGAAACATTTTTTGTCATTGTGACCAGTTGGGTATGGTCTGTATGAAGCCACTGCTTAAAGGAAACCTCATCATCCATGTCATAATCATTGTTTTTAAAAATGGTAAGAAGCCAATCCCGTAATTCATTTAAACCAGGACATGTTTTGCAGTTATTAATCATGCAGTTTCTGGTTTCAGTGTTGCAGACTATTTTCCCTAGTAACACACTTAATTCTACTTTGATGGGGAGTGATTCACATAAAAGTTTAAAGTTCTGGTGTATTTCACAAATGCATACATTGTGTGATCCTTTACTCCCCACACCCATACACCATTTTGGTCTCAGTTCAAAAAACTTTGATTTGGAGATTTTGTCGTTTGGATATTTATTTTTGTAAAGCGTATATAATTCTCTGATATTTGTCAACAACAGTATTTTCTGCTTGTGAACCTTCCCTTGTGGTGTTTTTATTGATTTGTAGTCTTTTTTACCAGGGCATTCTCTAGTATATTTATTGTTTTGGGAAAATTCTATCACTCTTTCCTTTATTTCATCACTTATACCCTTGCTACTCTTTTTATTTCTCATTATAGGAAGGATACCTTCTTTTCTCTTTAAGGCCCTCACAGCATTAACCATTCTGGCTGACACTTCAAATTCTTTCATAATTCTTTCTCTGGACCAGGTTTTACCAATTGGAAGGAGTGTTAGAATTTGTATCTTTTCTTGTCTGGTACTAGTTTTACACTTTTCTTTCAGTTCCTCTATCATATGCTGATAACATTTTTCTTCCTCACTCTCTATAGGTTTCTCCGCTTCCTCATCCAAAATGCTAGGCTTCATATGAAGTACTTTTGACAGCTTTGATTTTGTTAATGTTTCAATTTGCTTTAGTTTCCTTTTCGCGTAAAACTTTCGATCTCTTGCTCTTAATACTTAATGGGTGAGCATTCTAGTGAACCTAACATTTCGTCAAATGTCTCCTTAACTATTTCTTCTGGAACATATTCATCACTACCAGAGTCTTTTTCATCTTCAATCGTCTTGGCTCTAGAGAAGCATGTTGAGCAAAGTTTCTGTCCTGGTATCAGATTCAGTCTAGTTGCTATGTCTTTGTCAATAATTTGTAGTGATTCTGCAAATAAAGTAGGGTAATGTAAACTCTAAACATATTGGAAAATAATTTTAAAACCTCAACATTTGGTTATAGGCTATTCGTATAAAATATTCAAAACATATGCATTCAGTGGCACAGTATATAGCCTACCCTATTAAAATTAAATAGCTACCTAATTTAGGTTACAATTTACAATATAAACTTCTTTATGAAATATAAATATATTAGTACCTATATTTACTTACTTGTTATCTTCTTTCGATGATTTCTCCATGGATCTTGGCAGCTACGTTGCATTTGTTGGTAATGCATTCCAAACATTTTTTCATGGTGGTAGCATACAGTAGCACTATTTGGGTTGATTACAGTTGCTTTTGTTCTCCACAATAGCAGTTTCCTTGTTTCATCTGTCAGCTCATGTAAGGTATACATACCACCTTCCTGGTGAGTCTGTGTTCATGACATGGATCATCCAAGTACATACCAAAGCTGCACTTTGATTCTTGATTAGAATAAGCCATTATTACAGGCAGTAAAATTAAGTTAATTGCTCTAGTTAAATTTTCTGAAAATAAAAGATCATGATCTATAAAATAGGCCTGGACATTAATGATTAACCATCATGTTTTACATTTATAAGAATATACAAAGCGAAATGAGCTACCCAGAGCCCTTCGAGTCGCTGGTTGTTTTGACAGACATATTAAATTTCTTGTATGTTTTAGACTTATTTTACATATTATTACAATTGTAAATCAACTTAATAAGTAATAAAATGGAAGTAAAATTACAATTCAATGTCATAAATAGAAATTTAAAACTTTAAAAAATTTTGCAAAACTTTGAGATTTTTCACAAAAAGCACTTTTCTTTGAATCACCAAAACTATATGGAGGAGTTGAGTTGAGATCTATTCCTTAATATATGTTTTTTTACACATATGTATCTTTCTTTACTAGAAGTATCAACTCCCTGACTAATTTTGGACACCTTTATATTAAGCCCCAAAGTTGATGTTAATTTTGCAAATTTCATGAAAATAGCAACTTTTGGAAATTTTAAAAAATAGAAATAAATCCTTTTTTGGTTATTTTTTTATTTCACTCATAAATTTACAACCCATAGAGACTATTAGGAGTATTAAAACAGCTGTGATTGATGTAGAACTAAAACTTTTGAAAATGGTAGTCATAAAAGTGGGAGGAATTGATGCAAGCTTCAAAATGGAGCCATATTTAAGCCCTTGTAACTTAGAAACTATTTGTTCCACAGTCTTTTTGCTTGCAAAATTGAAAAGCCCACCAGAAGTTGTATTGGCATGACAAATTTGAAGCTTCTACTCCTATTAGAAGACACTTTTCAAGGCCTCTTAAAATGAAGGTGTTGGCCGATCAAGCCCAACATGGGCATTTTTTGTTGAAGGTGGGGGCCATTTAAGCAACCATAAAATTAAAAGTTTTTGACTGAGGAAGCTAAAATTTTAGATTTAAGCTATTGAATGGTGTATGAATCAACCCTGAAAATTTGAAGAAAATTGGAGATGGTCACCCGACCACCCATGTACCAATTGAGATGGAATGACCCTGTATCATTTGCTAATTCAAAATTTAATTTCCGAATTACATTTATCAATGATTCGTTATCATTTATTTTTTGTTGTGAGATTGAAGTTAATTATATAATAATTGGATTATTTACAATATATAGATTTCATTTCTTAGAATATTTTTTTCGCAAATGACTTTTTGTTTTTTGAAATTTTAACTAGGCGCCTATTCTATATCATGGCTGCGCTAGCCCCAGAAGTGAGTCGGGTGACAGTGAGTAAAATTCAGTCTCGTAATTTTTCAGGTATCTCTTCAAAAAAAAAAATAGCTATTAAAACTGAAGGACGCCCTTCACCAGAAATTCAAATATCTCAGCCCGGAATAAGTAACAATAAGAAATATATTCGTAGTTTTAATTCAGAATGGTACCAAAGAAAAAGTTGGCTTTGTGGTTGTAAAGTTAAAAATGCATTATTTTGTTTCCCATGTCTACTACTCGGTGGTGACTTGACGTGGACAAAAAGTGGTTTTACAAATATAAACAAAATGAAAGAAAAAACTGGAAAGCATGAGCGTTCAAAGAAGCATATTGATGATGTAATTTCCCTGTCACTTTTAGGAATGGTAAATATCAAAGAAAAACTTAGTGAGGCTTACAAACTCTCGATTATTGAACATAATAACAAAGTTACCAAAAATTGTGAAATATTGTTGAAAATAATAGACTGCATTAAATTCTGTGGAAATTTTGAGATTTCTTTACGTGGACATGATGAAAAAGATGATTCGGCAAATCTAGGTGTATTCAGGGGATTAATTAATTTCGCATCAAAATTGTCCCGATTTGGAAAAAACATTTAGAAAGCAACACAGTCTTCAAGGGCATTTCCAAAACCATTCAGAATGATATTCTTGACTGTGTGCTGCAGGTATCCCGCAATCAAATAAAAAAAGAAATTAAAGAAACTTCGTTTGTGGCAGTCGTGGCTGATGACACAACTGATGTTTCTGAACACACTCAAATGGTTATTGTTCTGAGATACGAGCTGAATGAGGAAGTCTTTGAGCGCTTCTGGGGTTTCTTTACTCCGGAAAATCAAATGGCAGAAGGACTATCTAAGTGCATTCTAAATCAGCTAGATATTCTTCTTGAAGGAAACAAGCAGAAACTAATTGCTCAGATATTTGATGGTGCAAATGTCATGAAAGGAAAAAAAGGGGGAGTTCTGGCTAAAATTAAAGAAGCTTACAATAATGCACACTTCATTCACTGTTATGCCCACCAACTGAATCTGATTATGAAAAATGTAGCAAGTACTACCTGAAATTCAAGAATACTCTTTTCTAACCTCTTGGCTATACCAACATTTTTCTCCAGGTCACCACTTCATCTCTCTATCTTAAGCAAACATATGTCCAGCTGCATTCCTCGTCCATCCCCTACTAGATGGAATTTTCATATATGCACCATAAACCGCGTCTATGGAAATTTTGAACCCTTAAAAAAATGTCTTGAAGAAATACAGTCAACAGCAAACGCAGATCAAACCATTTCAGAAGCAACAGGAATTTTGCACGTTTTGAATAACGAAAAGTTCATCTTTTGATTGAAACTTTTTCATCAGATAATGCCTCACGTAGAAGTCATTTACAATCAAATGCAATCTCGAGCTATTGACTCATGTAAAGTACAAGAATATATAGCAAACTTCAACAATGCCATTTTAAAAATAAGAAATTCGGAGTACTGTGAAAATCCTTCAAAAACATTCATGATTGAAGCAAAGGAAGTGTGCGTATGTGTTGACATAGCTGAGAGGTATTCATTTACCAAACAATTAGTAGCTGCTAAGCTGTTTACCAAGGAAAACTTCGATAGCTATAATATGAAAATGCTTATGGAAGAGGTAACAGTGACCACTGAGGCATATCCCATGATTGAAAAAGAAAAGCTTCTTACTGAACTACAAGTTTTCTACAGTAGACCTGATATGCACAATTACGACAGGTTAATTGATCATCTGAAATTTATCACTGAAAATAATCTAGTAGATATTCTTGGAAAACTAGCTAATAAGCTCATAAAAATTCTTTTGACCATCCCCATGACTACATCTGAGGCCAAACGCTGCCATTCAACATTAAAAAGAATAAAGACGTTCTTAAGGAGCACTATGAATCAGGAAAGACTAAATGCTCTTGCAATGATTTCAATAGAGAAAAATTTGATCAACAGTACACAGAATTTCAATGAAAAAGTAATAGACCTTTTTGCTCAGAATAAAAACAATGGAATTTGTTTATAAATAAAATTTTTGGCAAATTCGAAATTACCTGTTAAGTGTAAGTACCCTATAATTGATTTTATGATACTATTTTACTTATTTTTATGACTGAGTAGTTATCTATTTATCTATTCGATTTTCTCTCTCTCTCATATATATATATATATATAATTGACACAATTGTTCGCAATTTCTGAGGCAGCACCCTCATAACTGAAAGTCACGAGCTGCCACTGTTCAGGACCGTGATTGAGTATACTAAACAATCTGCAAAAAAAAGTTCCTTTCAAAGAGTTTTAAAGTTTCAAAGTAATTTCAGTTATTTTCAGTAATTAATTTTTCCACTTTCTTTACAACTTTGGCATTGCAAGTTTGTGTGGGGTAATGAGATTAGTTGAGATCAGGAAAAGGGGTAACGGGGTCAAAAAGTTTAAGAACCACTGATCTAAAGTATCACTCATTAAACAAAGTAGCTAATAAAAAATAATCATCTAAACGGCTTCAGAATATTGTATTTTTGTATTGAACACTTTCATCGTTTTCTTGATTTTATCGTTTGTCATATAATGTCATCACAATGTTCAAATCCTACCACAATTGAGGAAGCCTCTGTTATAAGTTTAATGTGCCTCTCTACAGCCTGATTATGACAAGGCTGGTTGAGTTTCAGTGCTTCCTTTCTTATGTTTATGAGTTCTTCATTGGTTAGAGATGCTATGATAGGGGACTCATGAATGTCAGGTGAATTAAGTTTATCATTTTGAGATACCCTCGAGCTTCGTTATCGATTTTAGGCACTATGAATCGCCTGACACTACCATCTCTCACAACACCTAAGTCAGGCTGTAACTCTGGGACTTCAATATCCTCATCTGAATCAATTATCAGGTCACCACCTTCGAAGTCATTGTCTATCACTGCTTCAACTGATTCATTCCCTCTGACCAAAAGTACCTTGTTAACTGCGATGTTGCGGATTTGTGGGTCTGAATCAACAAGCATGGCAATTAATATGTTCTCAGGGTGAGCATAGTATGCATTTCGGTAGAGGGTTTTTAGGGCTATCTCCCCTGGCTTCCTTGTGAGGAAATTTCAGGATCCTTTGGAGCATATCATAAAAGTTCTTAGCATCATCTGTGCATCGATACTCCTTCTTGATCTGGAACCAAGTTCTTGGAAAATAGACCAAGATACAAAACTCTGCAAGTGTGACCAGAACTTTGGAAGGCTTCCTTTGAGATGTATAAAATCTGAGGATTCTACATGCCAGAGTCAACCACCTTGAATGACAGATCAGTCCAACTTCAAGAAGCTCAAGATCAGGATCAACACAGCCAAGCATAACAGCCATACAGATTCTGTAAGCATAATACTGATCCAGTGCTGAGGTCCTTCAGTACTTTGTTAAGAATAACTAGAAATTTTGAATTCCTGATTGGCTTGAATGAAATCACATCCCACTGAGATACACTTCCACCAAGTTCAATCCCTATCTTTCCTGAAAATGAGTCTGGGAGTCTGTTGTTCCATTCAGAGTAACAAAGATGTGATGAAGGGGGAGCTCATTACAGTGTAGTAGGCAAACGCTTCAAGAGGCATTCCATGTCAAGTGTACACACCTTATGTCAGGTCATCTCACTGATTTTAATGATTTTTGGTGTGGTAGTTGGGTATGATGAGTAATGAAGCGTGACCAAATTTTAGCCACTTGAGTCAAATAGTTTGGGAGTAATGACCCTCCCCCAAATTTGGGGTCAGCACCGTAACCTTGTGATTTTGAAAGGTCATAACTCAGGATCTAATGGATGGATTTTAATGATTTTGGTGTAAAAATGCTCAGAAAAGACAGCAGAATAACTTTAATTTTATGCACAGTGTGTGTACATTCCATTAAAAAAAAGTTGCATTTATATTTCACCTTTGACCTTGACCTCAGGTCAGAGTTCAAAATTCAAGGTCATGAAAATTGGCATAAGTAAAGACCTTTTAGATGAAGCATATTCAAGCAAAAAATTGGAGTGGGATTTCCATGGGTTTGCTTTCCACAAGCATTTGAAATTGTACATGTTGAAAATTTTGAGCATTTTATTTAAGATAACTTCACAAATAGTTCATATATATGTATGTATATAAATATATGTATATATGTATAAATATATGTATATATGTATAAATATATTATAAATATAGCTACATTCATGGTTTGATAAATAAACTTACTTACTTCGTAGCCCCCGGGTTCTCTTATGCGAACCCGGCGGCACTCAGGTATCCCGCGACCACTGTGGGACGGGTCCATAGGTCTCGTAGAGAGGTAATGTTGGAGTTGTGTCTTTGTTGAGAGAGAGTGTGGCAGTGTAAGAGTAGGTGTTCTGTGTCCTCAGGGTGGAGGTAGCATTTTTGACAGGTGGAGGTGTCAGCTAGGTGGAGTCTGTGTCTGTATTGTTGGAGGGACGGGTGGTGGCCTGAACGGAGCCTGGCCAGAGTAACTCTTGTTTTCCTTGGGAGGGTTTGTTCGCTCTGATGGACTACAGGGGAGTATCGTGAAGGACAGTGTTGTGTGGTTGGTCGAGTAGGTATTTCCGGGTAAATTCTGTGTGGAGATGTTTAATAGGGTTGATGTTTAGGGGAGGAGGGGGGGTATTGTTCAGTAGCTGCGAATAGTGAGCAGCAGGAGTACGTTTTTTGTTGCGGGGTGGGGGATTGTGTAATGTGAGATGGTGACAGGGGTGGTCTGGGGCCAGTGCTCTGGAGAAGAATTGAGTCCCTGTCATGTTCATGTGGTGTTCGATGGGGAGTATTTTCGTATCTGCATGTAGATGTGGGATGGGTGTGGTTCGGAGGCAGCCAGTAATGCTTCTGAGACCTCTGTTTTGTGTGGTCTGTATCTTTTTCTGGTTTGTGTGGGAGATGGACGGGGACCAGGCGGGGGCAGCGTAAGTTAGGGTAGTATGTACAAACTGTTTGTATAGGATACTAAGGGATTCCTTCTGCTGACCGAATGTTGTGGAGGTGAGTGTTCTGAGAGCGTTGAGTTTTTTTGTTGCTTTGGAGCAAATGTTTGATATGTGAGGGGAAAAGGACATGTGTGTGTCTAGGGTGAGGCCAAGGATTGTTGGGGTTTTGTTTAGAGGTAGGGGATGTCCCATGAGGGTGACTCTCGGGTGTGCTTGGGATTCGTGGCAGTCTGAGGTTAGGAGGGTGATGGAGGATTTTTGAGGGGATGCTGACATCCTATTGTTAGTCAGCCAGAGTTCCAGATTGGTAATGTACTGCTGGGTCAGGCGTATGGTGGTGTTACGGTTATGGTGTTGTGCTGTTATGGTCAGGTCATCTGCATAGGAGGAGACGTGGACATGGGGGGAGAGAGGTTGTGGGAGGTCATGCATGAAAAGGTTGAAGAGGATTGGAGAGAGTATGGAGCCCTGTGGGATGCCATTGTATATAGTCTGTAGGTTTTGGATGAGTGTTGTTTGTGTATGACTTTGCCAAGTTGGCCTGCAATGAGATTAGTAAGCCATTTCTTGTCATTGGTGGGGATGTCGAGATCAATAATCTTTTGTGCAAGAATGTGGCGTGGGACAGTGTCAAAAGTTTTGTTGATGTCGATGGCAACAAGGACTGTATGTATAAAGATTTTTGCAAATATTAAGGTATTTGCTGCTCTAAAAGAACAATAATTTTCATCACAGTACCTACCATATATAATTTGTATATTTAATCATGTTAAATTTGTGTGTGTTCAGGTTTTGACTATATGCTGATAAAATGTCATCAAAATATTGTTGTGATCCATTCAATTCCCACAATAAATTAAAATCTTCTGATCTTCAGCCTGCTTCACAATCACTGATAGAAGAATTTCCAAATCATTTGAAGCCAGGCCAAAAGTTATGTTCATCATGTAGAAAAAAAATTTCCTTACCTATTTTACAAGTTCAAAATATAGCGGAACCAGAAATATTATCATCAAGCTTGTCTGATACTATTATGGAAACTGTGTCATCAGATGATGTTTTTGTTGACAAGGAGGCTGAATTGTCAGCAATGAATGAGACAGTTGCCATGATTGGGGAAAGTCTGATTGTCAAGCGCAAGATTCAAAGAAATGAAGCATACCTCCCAACAAAAATGACCAAAATACAAAGTTCAGTAAGAAGACACTTAGATATGGTAGGTGAAATTCCTCAAGAGCCAGGTCCATCAAATGTAGATAAACTGTCTGAGCCAGAAGTAGTTATCCAAACAATGAAAGATAAATATCAAAACTCAGATAAACATGACCAAATTATGATTCTAACTGTTTTTACACCATCAATGAGTGTAAGAAAACTAATTCAAGAATTTAACTGTTCACAAAGAATGGCTGTTCAGGCTCAGCACCTTGCAAAAGAAAAGGGAGTACCGTATTGTCGTCACCAAATCCAAAGATGGGGAAGGAATTGCCACTGGAAGTAACTAACACTGTTAGAGTTTTTTAGAAATGATGAAATAAGTTGACAAATGGCAGGCAAGAAAGACTGCATAACAATAAAAGAAAATGGTGAACAAAAAAATATAAAGAGAGGTTAGTTTTGTGTCATCTAAAAGAAGCATATCAACAATTTAAGTTTGTTTCCAGCTCTCTCTATAGGATTTTCGAAATTTGTGATACGCCCCAAAGAATGTGTTTTGGCAGGAGTATGTGGGATGCATAGTGTGTGCATCTGCACAATTCATCAGAATGTAAGTTAATGATGACAGGTTCTAGAATGGCAGAAATTACCAGTGAAGAAGAAACTCCATTGAGTAGTTACCACTGCGCTTTAGCCAAAATTATTTGTGCCAAAAGTCAACCTTCTTGCTATTTAGGAGTGTGTGATCAATGCCCTCGACTGATTCGCTAAAGGAAACTCTTCTCACATGTTATGAAGAAAAAGGTATTCATGAAATCCAGTACAAACAGTGGACAACAGGAGGTTGATCTCAGCTGGACTGTGTTATTAAAAATTTAGATTTCCTAGATACCTTTATTTCTCGACTAACTCGACTAAGGCATCATGATTTAATTGCCAAACAACAAGCCATGTATTTAGAAAAAAAAAAAAAAAAAAAAAATGAACTGGATGAAGGCAATTTTTTGGTGATTGGGGACTTTTCCAAAAACTATTCCTTTGTAGTCCAAGATTGTGCTCCAGGATTTCACTGGAATAATTGCCAAGTGACTCTTCATCCATGGGTTTATTATTACAAAGAGCAAGAAAAAGTAAATCACAGCTCTAACTATTATATTATCTCAGAGTGTAATACACATGATACTGTTGCAGTGCATCTATTCATAAAAGTTTTAATAAATCACCATAAGTCAAATTTTCAGCTACTAAACAGATTTATCTATTTTACCAATGAATGTGCAGGTCAATACAAAAACTGCAAAAACTTTTTAAATTTATGCCGCCACCATGAAGAATTTGGAGTTAAGGCTGAGTGGTATTTTTTTGCTACCAGCCATGGCAAGGGACCATCGGATGGTGTCGGAGGAACCATCAAAAGGGAAGCGTCAAAAGAAAGTCTTTGTAGGCCATATGATAATCAAATTCTGTCCCCAAAAGATTTTTGATTTCTGTTCCTTAAAATTGACTCAAATGTCTTTTAGCTTTGCAACACGAGAACAATACTCAAATGAGAGAGAATGTTTAGATCCAATTTTATCAAAAGTGAGAACCATACCAGGAACTCAAAAATTACATTCATTCATTCATACCACTGACAAAAAATTGTTTAGAAGTACAAATGTACAGCACCTCAGTTTAAAGTCGAAAGGAATTTGCTTCCCCCCAACAAGCCACTCAATTAATTGAAAATGTCACAGGATATGTAACAGTGGAGTATGATAACCACTGGTGGATTGGATGTGTGATGGAAACATATCCTGGTGAGGGTGAAGTGAAAAGTAAACTTCCTTCACCCTTGTGGCCCAAACAAGTCATTTACTTATCCTGAAAATTCTGATATACTTACAGTAGATTTGTCTGACATCCTCACAGTCATAAACCCAACAACAGCTACTGGAAGAACATATACAATCACAAAAAAGGAAACCAATGAAGCCAATATGATCCTGAAAAATTGTCATCTTAAAAAGTAATCAAGAAACTGGATACAAACTTATTGTCAAAAACATAATCAAAAACTTACAGCTGCATGGAAAATGTGAGTATTGCTATTTAAATTGCTTATTGACATGTATGCCTATAAACCCTATATACTGTAACTAAATATTTTAATAATTACACTTATGAATACAGTTCTAAGTATTAGTCTATCTTAAATTGTACAGCTTCCTAATATTAAAATATTATTATATAGCGGAAATCCCTCTAACCCTCTAGTCATTAGAGCCTGTGACTGTGAATAAATGGTCCTGGGTTAGAATCCTAGTAGATTAGAGGTTAGAAAATTTATTTTCTCCACAAGTGTGTGCCTGATGCCTATGCTTGTTTCTGCCATACAGTAGAATATATAAGATCTCTAAACTAATACGGAATGAAAAAAAACCCTGTTCTGGCACCCTGCATAGTATCTAGGCCTAGGTACTTCGGAAGTTGGAATGAGGTACACACCTAGGTCTTGGGAGGTAACTAAGGGGTTTAACTACCTACCTTGCTAATTAATTTTTTAAACAACTTCCTATCATGATAGTTTTACTTAAATTTTTAATAGGTATAAAATTTTTATTTTTCAGGTTCAGCACAGCAATATGAAGTGTTAATTCATCAGAAATACCTATGTACAAGTTAGTCATTGTTCACTGTTCAAACTTCAAACACCTAAATTTAAAGTTATTTTTAACTGCAAAAATTATATAGGATTTGTGATAAAAATTATTGATACTTTTAGAGAACCAAATAATTTGTTTGTAAAAATCTTGATGCTTACCTATAGGTATATATCAAATCATGTATGTAGCTATATTATAATATGTATAAATATGAACTATTTGTGAAGTTATCTTAAATAAAATGCTCAAAATTTTCAACATGTGCAATTTCAAATGTTTGTGGAAAGCAAACCCATGGAGATCCCACTGCAATTTTTTGCTTGAATATGCTTCATCTAAAGGTCTTTACTTATGCCAATTTTCATGACCTTGAATTTTGAACTCTGACCTGAGGTCAAGGTCAAAGGTGAAATATAAATACAACTTTTTTTTTAATGGAATGTACACACTCTGTGCATAAAATTAAAGTTATTCTGCTGTCTTTTCTGAGCATTTTGACACCAGAATCATTAAAATCCATCCATTAGATCCTGAGTTATGACCTTTCAAAATCATGAGGTTATGCTGCTGACCCCAAATTTGGGGGAGTCATTACTCCCAAACTATTTGACCCAAGTGGCTAAAGTGGCTTCATTACTCATCATACCCAACTACCACACCAAAAATCATTAAAATCGGTGTGATGAATGGCAGAAATCACCAAAAAGTGTGTACACTTGACATGGAATGCCTCTATCATGTCCAGAACCTGAGATAGGTCACTGGGTTCAAATTTTGGTTGCATGCACATACAATTTGTATAAATTGGCTGGTAGCAGTCAGTTTTGTATGCAACCACCCAAAATCAGTTTTAAAGTTTAATCCTAGACAAAAGGCAACTATCTAGACCCCCCTCAATTTTGATCCTGGCACATTTGATTTTTTCACTCCACCCTAAAATTTGATATTGTGTAACCCATGGTTAGGAGAGAAAATACCTGTAGGCTGTGTGCCATTTGTTCTGGATTATTCTCAGTGTATGTTAGTTCTCACAATCCTTAGTGGTTGCGTACTTTCTCATTTGCTGATGATGCAGGCCATTAGGCTTACCAAGGGCATCTTCTGTTGTAGTTAATCATTATACGCAAGTCACTGTGCTCACTTGTTTATTTGGGATAGACCTATCCTATTATTGTTTGTTTTTGTTATTCACTCAGAACTTGTAGAAAGTTTTTATACATCTTTCCTACCTTGAGCCATGCTCCAAACTAATGACTAGTTTAGTGAATAAGTTTTTCCAAGCTTCATTGTATTTGCTGAGGTTGGCAAATCAAAAATTGTCAGTGTATCTTTTATGTTTTCACTGGTGGTTTTAGATATGTCAGCAAGTGGAAGATTCTGTGATGAAAACTTGCATTCTCTTACATCATTGTTTGTCATCAGTGTAGGCCCCACAGTCTGGTCTCTGTGATAGTAGGTCCAATGCCTACATATTCTTTTGTTCCACCACTGGTAATTTTCCCCATTCCCAATTGGTTCCATCCCAAAGCTGAGGCAATTTGTTATACAATAAAGTAAATTAATATTTTGTGTTAAAATATTACCATACAGTACATAAGGTATGGTACTGTATAAAGTACTAAGTACGCTATTGTAGGCTTGTTTAGGCTTTGGGTGAAAGTAGGTCTTGTTGTAAACTGTAATGTGAATTGTAATGTAAACTATGATAGCAATGTATAGTTTTTCCATATAGGCTATTGATTAGATTACCTTATCTGCTAGAGTTGTCTCTGGGGACCTCTCATGAATGAGATCTTTCTTTTCAGATGGAAAGCCAGTTTTTATTGGAAAGAAGATTACTGGAAATTTTGTACTTTCTAGTAAAGATGGTTTTGTTGTAAATCTCCCTTATGATGCAAAATCAATTGAAATATTTAAAACTATGTCATCAAAACAATATGGTAAGATAATATATATATATACTATATATATACAGTACTATGCAAAAAGTCAGAGACCACTGTCGATCTGATAACTATTAGATAATCTGTTGTATGAAAATTGGTTTTGATACTAAAATACATAGGTACCGGTATTAAGAAGAACCTCTGGTTCATATTAACGTATAACTAAGTTATTACTTAAGTGTATAAAGTTGTATAAGCTGGATGACCCTCTAGTCTGCATAAATTAGACTTGAGGGTTATTCACTATATTACTTATAATGCGTGTGTTTAAAGATCTAGCGAACTATTACTGATGGATCTGCAGTAAATGTTCCTAAGCTATTGTTATATCAATATTTACAATTAAAAGTATTGACATATTCACTTAAATTCTGCAAAACAAATTTATCCAAAACGTTTCTCATTATAATCCTAATTCATGCTGTTTTTTATTTTTCACAGGCTTAAGAAATGACAAAAAGTACAATTTCTGATGAGATTAGATATAAAATAATACATTTGCATGGTGAGGGACTGAGTCAAAGAAAAATAAGTGAATCTACAGGCATTTCCAAATCTGGTGTACAAAAATCTTGGCTTGTCACAGCTCAAATGGAACCCCAGCTGATCGCCCTAGATCAGGGAGGCCCTCTAAGCTTTCTCCATCTGATCTACAATATCTAAAGATTACTTCCCTTCGAGACAGACGCAAATCCAGCACTTCATTTGCAGCAGATCTCAAAAAAACAATGGGTGTCTCAGTTGATCCCTTTACTGTATGAAGGAAACTTAACTCAGTAGGTCTTAAAAGACGTGTTGCAGCAAAAAGCCACTTTTAAGGAATGGAAATAAAGCGAAGAGAAGAAAATGTGCTTTGGAACACAAGTATTGGACATCTGAGACCTACTGAATTAAGCTTCCTTTGTACAGTAGAAGGATCAACTGAAACACCTGTTGTTTTTTTGAGATCCACTGCAAGTGAAGTGCTGGATTTGTGTCTGTCTCAAAGGGAAGTAATCTTTAGATATTGTAGATCAGATGGAGAAAGCTAAGAGGGCCTCCCTGATCTAGGGCGATCAGCTGGGGTTCCATTTGAGCTGTGACGAGCCAAGATTTTTTGTACACGAGATTTGGAAATGCCTGTAGATTCACTTATTTTTCTTTGACTCAGTCCCTCACCATGCAAATGTATTATTTTATATCTAATCTCATCAGAAATTGTACTTTGTCATTTCTTAAGCCTGTGAAAGAAAAAAAACAGCATGAATTAGGATTATAATGAGAAATGTTTTGGATAAATTTGTTTTGCAGAATTTAAGTGAATATGTCAATACTTTTAATTGTAAATATTGATATAACAATAGCTTAGGAGCATTTACTGCAGATCCATCAGTAATAGTTCGCTAGATCTTTAAACACATGCCTTCATGGCCGTAACTACCTATGAGGTCACCGAGGTCCGGACCTTGGTAATTATTTCCTAAAAAAAAAAAAAAAGAGTGAACCGTTCTCCGTGTATGAAACGCATATTACCGCTTTTCTTTTGAAAAGAGGGAGCGTCGAGCGTTTTGTGTTTTGTGTTTAGTGTATAGCTTGGGTTGTGTTTGTAGATGTTATTTGGTCTGAATTTTGCTCGTCCCGCCGCGCTCGAAAAAAATCTGGACCTCACTAATTTCTAAACCCTAGTTACGGCCCTGCATGCCTTATAAGTAATATAATGAATCAACCCTCAAGTCCAATTTATGCAGACTAGAGGGTCATCCAGCTTACACAACTTTATACACTTAAGTAATAACTTAGTTATACATTAATATGAACCAGAGGTTCTTGTTAATACCTATGTATTTTAGTATCAAAACCAATTTTTATACAACAGATTATCTAATAGTTATCAGATCGACAGTGGTCTCTGACTTTTGCACAGTACTGTATATATATTATATATATATATATATTATATATATATAATATATGGTGGCCCAAAAAAATGCCTTGAGCTTTGATCAATAACTTCAAAAATATGTAGTTCACACTTCCAAAATTTACATAACTTTTACCTCAATCTATTGATAAGCCATCATAAAAATTTCAGACCTCTACATAAAATACTTTTTCCACAGCTGAAGGAACAATGAAGTATGGTGAAAAAATGAATATCCTAAATCCTAAATGTGTATAGCTGTACCTGGCAACTATTCTAAGACTTGTAGTAGTTTCCTTAGCCTATGGATAATCTGTTAGTCTCTGAAAAATGTCAGATGATATAGGGTATGCCCATCTTATACTATTTTTTAAACTTACCCTTCAAATTATGGTTCTAACTAACAATGAAAAAGTGGTGATTGAAACGTGTTTCTTGTAAAAAAGATGGACTGGGGCAAGAATTTTGAGGGAATTTCCAGGAATAACTTGTAATGTTATGTCTGTGAATAGAATAATTAAAAAAACTTACAGCAACTGGTTTGATGGCACGGAAGCGTGGAAGTGGTTGGCCTAAAACAGTTTACACTCAAGACAATATATCAATGATCGAAATGATGAGCCTATCTCAAGACAATTGACCTGGGTCACACTGCTTTCAGAGGAAAATTGCAAGAAATTTAGGTATCAGTCAAAGTTCCATACAAAGAATGCAGAGAATGGTAGGACTTAAAGCATTTAAAAGGATCTGTGTTTCAAGTGACAGCAATGTAAGAGCTAAAAGAAAAATTTGTTGTAGAAAGTTGCTTGATAGATTTTTGTCCAATGATGTTAAAAAAATAGTTTTTACAGATGAAGATTTCACCATCGAGATTGCTCAAAACTCCCGGAATGATGTTGTTTATGGTCAGTGTAAAAAAGACATTCCTCCATCGAGACTTTACCACCAGACAAGTCAGTTTTCCAAAAAAAAATCATGGTATTAGCAGGTGTATTGTGGAATGTAAAGATGAAAATTCATTTAATTTCAGAAAATAAAAAAAATTAATTCAGAAACCTATGTAAATCTCTTAGAGGAGAATCTTTTGCCTGATTGTTGGCATCTGTATTATGGAAACAATTTCATACTCCAACAAGATGGTGCTACAGCTCATACTAGAAAGTTCACACAGGATTATCTACAACAGAATGTAGTCAATTTCATTGGAAAAAAACGACTGGCCCCCCGCAATCACCTGATTGCAATCCCATGGATTATTGCATATGGAACACTCTAGCAGAGAAGATTTATGAAGGCCAAACAGGAAAGTTTACAGAAATGCAATTAAAGAAAAAAATACTTGAATGTTGGGACAAAATAACATTAGCAGAAGTCAGTAAATGTATCATGTCATGGAAGAAAAGGTTAAGATTAGTTTGTAGACATGATGGTGGACATATTGATCATATTTGTTGATAGGATGTGAATAGTAAAAATTTTTCAGTTTATGATATTCAATTTTTTCACCATATTTCATTGTTCCCTCAGCTGTGGAAAAGGTATTTTATGTAGAGGTCTGAAATTTTTATGATGGCTTATCAATAGTTTGAGGTAAAAGTTATGTAAATTTTGGAAGTGTGAACTGCACATTTTTGAAGTTATTGATGTTCAAATTTCATGGTGTTTTGTTTGGGCCACCTGGTGTATGTGTGTGGGGGAGGGGTAAACATTGTTTTATCAAAGAACATGTAAACATTTTTATGGTATCAAACATTAATACGTATAATAGTTTTTTGAAGCTAAGTCAGGTTATAATCTGTGTAGATAAATGAACTTTGCTCTTCACCAAGGTCGTGTAGCCTGTTATGAAAGGCTTGAATGAATAGAAATAAAGGTGTTTATGAAAAGTGTAGGATGAGAAGATATTGCAAAACCAGTGCTGATCATGTTATGGTTGATTGATTGAAAGTAATACCTCTGGCATTGTAACATCAATGTTATTGATGTTGTCATGTTTTGGTTCACTTGGCTTGCACTGACCTTCATATCGTAGGTACAATCTCTTTCCTTAGCTGTTAATGTAGATATTAGAAATATATACAGTGCCCGCGAAAAGTATCCGATCACCCTTGAAATTTGTATTTTTACATAAAAAACAATGTTTAAATGTATACTAACCTTATATTAGTATTTTGTCATCTGTCCTTTGGTTTGGATGACTTGTTCTAGACGTTTTGGCATGGATTTAATCAAGTTTTGACAAACTTCCACTGATATTTCCTTGCACCATACCTTTTGATGGCCTCTTGTAATTTTTCGACTGAGCCAGTGTCGTGGCATTGAACCTTATTTTTTATTATTAGCCACAGATTTTCTATCGGATTGAGATCTGGACTATTACCAGGCCAATCCAAAATATCAAATTTATTGTCAGTAATCCATTTTGTCACTATTTTGGCCCTGTGACATGGTGCACCATCATGCATGTATGTTTTTGTCCTTTGGATTGCCATTGCCATTGGAAGTTTATCCTGTAGCATTGCTAAATACCGTGCACCATTCATAGTTGTGTTCTTCGGAAGAAAATATAAGTTTCCACGCCCATAGTAACCGAAACAACCCCAAACCATCACACTTGGAGGGTGTTTCATTGTCTTTAGGGTGTATTTAGGGTCCATCCTATTTGAGCCAATAGGCCGGCGAACCTTTTTGGACAACTTCTGAATGTCAAAAATGTCGACTCATCGCTAAATAAAACCTTCTTCCAGTCATCAACAGTCCAATGAATGTATTTTTTACAAAATGCGACACGTTTTTTACGCATTTTTTCATTAATGAACGGTTTCTTAGCAGCATGGCGAGATGGTAATCCGAGTTCTTTTTGGAGCCGCTCCTGGATAGTTCGTTCAGAAACACCAGATAACAAATTATTCATATTAAATTTTATTTCTTTCGCAGTTATTGTTGGGTTTTTCAATACTAAACGTTTCATAAGTTTGTCTGTTCGCGAATTTGTTTTTCTCGGTCTGCCAGATCGTTTTTTAGGGACTGGCGTGGTTAGGCCACCATTGTTCTTAGCCCGTGAAACCCATAAATTAACGGTACTTTGGGATATGTTTAATTCCTTAGCTATCTGTCTCTGTGATTTCCCACATGCATGCAAAGCAACAATAGCACCTCGACAATCACTCTTAAGTTGTTTTTTAGCACACATTATATATAAATTTTATTTACACCACTTTCTGTAAAAAAAAAAAAATATCAAGAAATTTACACAAACAGTGAAATCTGACAAATTTGAGACACAGCCACCCGCAACGAAGGCTACCAGAACACTAATTTGAGAATGCGTTGGATAGCTCTCATATCAGCGAGCAACCTCAAAGTTACCAGATGTCGCTAGAACAAATAGAAAGTGAATTACGTGTCACTGAATATCAAGGGAAAATATTGTATTTTCTTGAGTGATCGGATACTTTTCGCGGGCACTGTAGTGTCTACTGTAGTTAGCCTAAGCCTAATTGATTTAATTTATTTTCAGATGTTAATACACGAAAATGGAGTTTCAGTGTCAGTGATCACAGCAAGCTTTCAGCAGCCTTAAATCAACTTCGCCCTGCAGTTTGTGTTAGCCCTCTTCCTAGTTATGTTCTTCAGGTGCTGAAGCTAGTTGAATTTGTTTCACAAACCTATAAACTTAAAAAAATTAAAATATATAAACCATGTTTTAGAAAATTTGAAGAATTTACTTGTAGTAGACTAGTTAATTCCTTCTTTGTCAATTGAAAAGACTGTCTGTATTAGCTTTACAAACCTATTTTAGGTTTTAAGACTACAAAGTAAACTTTCTTACAGATTGTGGTTTAGGAATGTAGGCAATTTTCAAAATTTTTAAGGTAAATTAGGCAGTTGAGAATGCTCCAAAAAATTACAGTATATACTGTACTTATGTCTCTTTTGATTCATAAGTATCATCATTTAGAACTTCTATAGTAGTACAGTATTCCTCAGTTCAGCATGAGGTAAATATTTTAAAAATATATAATAATATTTTTCATCAGACCCAGCATCTGATAGTACATGTATTCTAATTCTTTAAATTTTCTCATACTCAAAACTATTAGGCTCATTGTCTACGTCATCATTTAATTTCAGAGGCATTTTATGTAAATGTTTCCACTCCGAACGTTCATTTTTTTCATGAAGATCCTGGATTCCTGTAGTTCAAACTTCAGTATCATAGTTTAACTTCTAAGTAAAAATTAAAATATAAATACATACAGGCAGTCCTTGACTTAGTACTTAATGCATTCCTGAAAACCTGTATGTAAGTCAGATGATAGAAAAACACATTATAAGGGGTAATGCATTCCAAGTTCTCCAAAATTATACCATAAATTCCCTAATTAAGTCATAAAATCTTAGTTTTTTCAGCCCTAAGTGCTATTCAATATGTACACAGCAAGAAAACCATCACAAAACCACATTAAAATTATGGGTGCACCGATATACAAATTTGGCTGATACCGATATATCGGCTGATATACCAATATATCTTTACCTAACCTAATTTAACTAAACTAGAAAAATAGTTGTTTTATTAAATTAATTTCAATTCATATTTTTATTTATCACTAAATGTGCACTGGCAATTTAGAGTTTTTACTTCAGACTTCCTAAGAGTGATATTATCCAATTAATATAATAAATAATATAATAAAAAATTAGAAATTAACTATATAACCTTAAATTCTAACTTTAGATTTACTATATAAACATTACTATATTAAGGAATGCATGATACATATTAAATAAGTGCAATAGGTATTAATTACTTTTATTTTTTTTATTTTTTCAGACTTTGATAAATAAATAATAAATATTCATAGGATAAAATGATAAATGATGACAAGATAATTTTAAATGATTTGCCGTTATAAATAGCATGCATAAATTTTTATTTTTGTCTTTTGAAGTTTTGAATATTTTGATCATGTCAAAATCAATGTCCAGTCCTCTTTGGGCTTATTTTGAAGTTCTAGTTGATTCTAGCAAAGCTAAGTGCCAGGTGTGTGGTACTTCTGTATCAAGAGGAAGTAACATTCCAAAAAAAATTACGACATCAAATCTAAAGAATCATTTGAAAATTAAACATCCAGCAATTTTCCGTAAAGTAGAAAATCTTGCTAAGGGCGACAGATCAGATAAAATAGATACTCCATCCATAAGTCTATTTGGTAGAAAGGTGGAAGAACAAATCCAGTGCAGTAGCAATTCTAAATCTGAAATTGCACCCAATATTGAAACAAATCAAATAAAGTCATCCGCAAGTAGTGAGGAAACCTCAGAGGTTGGCACATGTGTTAAACAACAAACATTGAAAGAGGTTCTGGAAAAGAAGCTTGAATGGAAAATAAATGATCCTAGGGCTGTGAAATTGCACTACCTCATTGGTGAAATGATGGCTACTGATCTCCAGCCATATTCAATGGTTAGAAGATTTGGGTTTCTGGAGAATCCTAAACCATTTGGAACCAAGATATAACATTCCTTCCAGGCGGTACTTTTCTGAAAACATTGTTCCCATGATTTATGATAGAGTAAAAATCAAGCTCAAAGGCCAACTACATGTTACATAATACTTAAGTTTAACATCTGATATATGGACAGCAACTCATGGCATGTATCCGTTTATAAGTTTAACTGCCTACTGGGTTTCTCCTACATTTGATATGAAAACAGCAGTTCTCAAAGTTTCACATTTCCTAGGATCGCACACTGGCGAAAGAATATGTCAATTTTTCCAAGAATCCTTAACAGAATTTGAAATCAATATTACTAAGGTACACATGTTAGTTACAGATAATGCTAGCAATATGAAATTGGTGGCTAGTTCAAGTTTACTGGAGGAATCTCATCTGGGCTGTGCCATCCACATCTTGCAACTATGCATACAGGACAAACTTTTTAAACAACAAAGAATTATCACTGACATTCTGGCTATTGCAAGAGACATTGTGGGATATTTTAACTATTCCAGTGCATCAAAGGAATTATTAAGAGAGTTTCAGAATCAGCTCAAATTACCAACACACTCATTGATCCAGGATGTTCAAACCAGATGGAACTCTACTTACTATATGCTAGAGCGTTTGGTTGAACAAAAGAGAGCAGTCATCTTATTTTGTGCATCAAAGAAACGCAAATGTTTGGATGATAATCAATGGGAACTAGCTGAAACATTAGTGATGGTTCTGAAATACTTTGAAGATATCACAAAAGAAATGAGTAGTGAAACAGCAGTAGCTTCTCTGATAATATCTTTTATCAGAGTGATGGAAAATTATCTTTATTATGCTGTTCAAAATGTCAGTGGAATTAAAACCATACTTGGTGATTTGAAAACAACATTCAAACAAAGATTCAGTGCCTACACAACTAACAAAAAATTGATTCTGGCAACAGTGCTGGATCCTCAATTCAAAATGAAGTTCTTAATGAGCAATGTTGAAAAAGAGGAAGCAGAAAGACTACTCTGGGAATCTTTTGTTTCACTCTTGAACTTGAATCGAAACAAATGCACTGGCCAAGAAGGAGACTTGAGAGAGGAGTCAGAAAATGAAAGTAGTGGGACAGAGGGGGAGGGCAGTTCAAGCTCATCAACTTCTTCACCAAAGGCTAAAAAAATCAAAGATATTTGGGCATTCTTTGACAAGAGTCAGAAACATGAAAAGCTCGTTCAAGAACAAGAAGCATCAGCAATGGAATCAGATTCTGTTAAACCTGGGTGTTCAAGCTCAAGAAAAAGAAAGCACTAAAAATATTTCTCTAGTTCAACTGAAACAACAGGAGACACGAAGAAAATGCTTAAATGAAATTGAGACATACCTAAGCCTACCAGATCTTGCTTGTCAGGCACGTGCAGTGAATAATTATTCAAGGTAGGCAGGAGGCATTAATAAAATAAACTTTCAACGAAGGACCTTATAACTGTAAATCGCCAATAACTTTCATCGAGAAAAGAAATTTGGCATATTGCATACTCAATAAAGTACTAAGAAATAATTAATGGTCTCCAAATGTTTACTTCTGATATGTCCTAGCTAACAATTAATAAAAATATTTAAAACGTTGAAATAAAATTCTAGTCAAAAATATTTACTTACTGCATTATTTGTAGATTAACTCCATTCTTCTCTCCTTGTTATTAACAAGTATATTTGTGACTATTTCATAAAAGTTGTGAGTAGCACTTTGCTCCATTTTAATAAGTCTTTCCTTTTCTATAGAAATTAAGGCAAGTGATGAAAGCCTTTCATTTGTCATTCGATTCCTAGTGAAGGTTTTAATTCTTTTTAAAGCAGAAAATGACCTTTCTGCGGAAACAGTTGTAGCTGGAATGGTTAGAATCAATTGCAGCAGCTTCACTGCTTCAGGAAAAGTTTGTTCAAGTTCATTTTGAAAAATGAAAACAAGCAAATCTTTAAGAGACTTATCTCGGAACACTTGTGCATTGTAGATTCCAGCAAGGTCACTCTTTAGTCTTATGATGTCAAAGAAGTTAGCATAATTCTTTTCTAAGCTTTCTAGTGCATCCTTATCAACTTGACTAACCATTTTTTCAAACTTTTTACTATCAAACAAAGAAATAAACCGTAAATTTCATTGTATCTTGCTTTAATATGTTTGATTATATCATTCAATATTAGACAGAAAATTCTTTGTCTTTCTTCTTTAATTGGACATTTTTTATGACAATTTGATTCAGTCAAGTTATTTTCTATACAACTTTCTTCAAATTTCTCATAGATGTCATCAAAATTTTTGCCCATCTCTTCAAATGAATCTATTGTTTCATTGATTCTTTCAATACAATATGGAATGTCAATAATTTTAGTTTGCAAGATATTGAAGAGTACATCAGTTTTATTGAAAATTTTATCATAAACCATAAGAAAAAAGTATGTGAATTCTTTTGTTAGCCAATTATGAAATCCATTACTCTTTACTAAAGTATCTGAATCCCAAGATAAAGGATTGCTGTTAATCTCTTGTAAAAGTCTACAAAGGTCAGAATGATGGTGTAAAATAGTTTGCACTAGGTTTGAGTTAGAACTCCATCTGGTTGGAGCAGCCTTTGGAATGCATTTTCGCACTATTTCATCAAGAAGTTGCGTTTGTTTTGTAGAGTGACTGAAAAATGAGGCAAGGCCCTCAATGGTCTTGAAAAATATTGAACATTCAGGTATGAACTTCGCCGATTGAGATAAGACCAGATTTAATTTGTGAGCATAGCAATGAGTAAATAACGCTGATGAAGCCTTTTCTTTTACTTTAGCTTGCATGCCATTTAAATGGGATGCCATTACCGAAGCTCCATCGTATGTCTGTGCTACAAGTTTCTCAGCACAAGTGTATTTGTCTAAATTTATAAATATGCATTCTGTTATACCAGTAGCTGTCCTGTCTTTAAGTTCGTCAAATCCTATGAAAGCTTCTTTAATTTCAGAATCCAATACATATCTTAAAATTGTGGAACATTGAGATTTATTTGAAATATCTGTCGTTTCATCTACCTCTATAGCAATAAATGGGGCCCTTGCGATCTCTTCTTTAATATTGTTATCTACAGCTATACCTATTGCTTCTATCAGGTCATTTTGTATCTTGTTAGACACACCAGAAAAAACAGAAGATGATTGTAAATGTTGCGCCAATTTTTCATCAAATTTTGCAGTATAGTTTAGTAACTCAACATAATTTCCACGATTTAAAGAGGATTTACTTTCATTATCACCGCGTAAAGGTAGTTCTTGTTTAATAAGAAAACAAACAGCAGATATTAATTTGTTCAATATTTCGTGGTTCTCCTTCACCTTTTTATTATGAATTTCAGTGCTAATTTTTCTTTGTTTATCGATGCTCAAGTCAATTTGTGCAGATCTAAATGTTTTCAATGATATTTGGCTTTCATAATGAGCAGAAGATTTCTTGTGTTTACTTAAAGCAGTTGGCAAATTATTTAAATCGCAATATCCATTTGTTACCCACACACTTTCACTAGCTATAGTAAATAGTAAGCAAGGGAAACAAAAGAGCCTATTTGTTACATTGCAGCCACATAGCCATTCTTTCTTGCTATACCATGTGTGTGGTTTGAAATGTTCTTATAATTTTTGTCTTTATGCTGCTTTAGTTGTTTCAATTCCGTAATTGGTCTCCCATTTTTAATCACATTCAACCTTTCTTCATAAGACCTTAGTTTTGAAAAGTTTTTAAGAGACTCAATGTCCATATTTGAAGGGAGTTAAATTTTAAAATCAAATATACGCCACAAGGAAATTAACTTTTCACTTGGCAAGCGCACTCAAACTGAAATTTAACGATAGGTATTCTGCCGCCATATTAAAATCTATTTTATACGCTGAAAAAAATTAAGTTTTACTTTATTTTCAATGCAATTAGTTAGAAAATAGAGAAAAATATCTACTTTAAGTTTCAATAATAGACCAAGACTAATATTAAACTAATACCACTTATAAATAAATGAAAAATTAAAAATTTGAGGGGCTCTTTTACGAAGACTCACACTCCACCCTCACTCTGTAAAGGCTAGAGGCAAACTGAGGTTTTGCTTTTAAACCCATTTATTTTTATAACTTGAGAACTCGCTCATAGCGCATGGCCTCTGAAATGATTGCTTCATAGCATTTGTATGGTGGATGAAAAGCATAACAAGATTGTGCCTGTCTCTGCATTACAAGTCAACCATATACTGAATTTTGCTTGAAATTTAATGCATTATAATAAAAGGCTTTGGGTTATGAATTCCTCCTATGATGCCGGACTTATGGGACACCCTGTATATATACAGGGCGAACCAAAAAAATGTATACACACTTTAACAGCTGATAGCTGAATTGATGTTTCTTTCTTTCCAAGTTAAACCCATTAGAATTAATAATGGCAGTCAGACTAAGCTTTGAACAAAGGAAATTCATTCTAAAATGCTACTGGAAGTGTGAAAACGCAGTTGAAGTGCAAAGACAGTTTAGGAGGGAGTTTCAAACAGATCCACCAACGCGACTTACCATCACTCGAATTAGAGATAAGTTTGAAGCCAATGGAACTGTTCAGAATGTCCACAAGAAGCGTTCCGGAAGACCACGGACATCAACAAGCCCCACAAAGCAAGAAAGAGTACTGGAAACGTACCACCAAAGTCCAAGAAAATCTGTGCGGCAAGCGAGTCGTGAGGTAGGAATCTCAGAATCGTCTGTCCAACGCATTTTGAAGCGCTGTCAATGGAAAAGTTACATTCCAAGATTAGTCCATGCTATTAATGAAGATGATCCAGACCGAAGAGTGGAGTATTGCGAGTGGTACTTGGCACGATGTGGATGTGGATTGGACGAAGGGGTTTCGTAGAATACCCTCCGCGTTCACCAGACCTCACACCACTAGACTTTTTTTTATGGGGATACTTAAAAGACAAAGTCTATGCTATAAAACCTGCAACAGTCGCTGAATTGAGAGCAGCCATTGAACGAGAATGCACACAAATACCAAACGAAATGTTTCATGATGTTTGCGATTCCATTGCTTCGCGTTATCAGCAGTGCCTGGACCAGAACAGACGTCAGTTTGAAAACAGGCGTTGACAAAACAATTAAATAATGTCTGTAGATTCTATTACATTTTGAAAATGAAATGTATTTTAATAAACACTGCCTTTATAATTATTTAAAGTGTGTATACATTTTTTTGGGACGCCCTGTATATATATATACAGGGTGTCCCAAAAAAATGTATACACACTTTAACAGCTGATAGCTCAATTGATGTTTCTTTCTTTCCAAGTTAAACCCATTAGAATTAATAATGGCAGTCAGACTAAGCTTTGAACAAAGGAAATTCATTCTAAAATGCTACTGGAAGTGTGAAAATGCAGTTGAAGTGCAAAGACAGTTTAGGAGGGAGTTTCAAACAGATCCACCAACGCTGTCGCGGGTGACTCGACCCGCAACTACTTCACGTTTGCAGCTGGTCTTAATTTGCGTGAATGTATTGAACCCCCAAGATGGACACACTGATCTCTCCCTTCGACTTTTTCCCTCTACTCACAATTAACTGCTTTACTTTAATCGCTATTGATTAATCTGTATTAACACCAAAGCAGCCTCGAAGAATTGCTAATATAATTACTTTTAACGGAAATGCCTATGGGAACATTAACCCCCTCTTCAGTGGCTCAAGATGATAACAGGGCAAAACTGTACAAAGTCAGGGACCCTGCGAAATCAATTCCATCCAGGATCCAGAGAATGAATAGCGAAGTGGGAATGTGAAAGTCACAGGAAAAAATTGGGTTTATTTGTAAAAAAAAATGCTATTTACATATATTATACGTCTCTCTCACCTTCATACACGCTCATTCACCCACAGAACCTTCCACACAATTTTCATTCACCATACAGATCAAGATATTTTAATGGAATGCTTTACACTTGAATTTTCTTATAAATTTCATTAATACTTATTTTTGTACAATACCATATTTTACTATTTCTAATACTTGAGTCCCTCTTGAGACCCCTATCTAGTCCTTAACTGGACTCTGGAAAGTCATTTCCTTGCAAAGGAAATCCTTCCTATCCTTCCTAGGCCTTTTAGGATACATCCTACGGTGGCCACTCTTAAATTATTCTAATTCCAGGTGTTCTGGACCTACTCAGGAGGTCTCCCTTACGGGGCCCTTTACAATAGTAGGTAATGGTCTCCTGACCACCTAGGCCTATCCTGCCAGTATCTTGAGGAGTCACCCTTAGGGGCCCCTCTTACAAACTGGTGGACTAAATCCATCTACATCAAGCCTGTATAGTTTTTCCCTTTCCTTTGTTTGGTTTGGTTCTTTAATCAATCACACTAGATGATCACCTAACATGACTTCTTGAGGTGCTATGACTGAAGAAATTACCCTGCCAGAAGGATAAATAATATAAATTTTAACACTTACGTTATGTTGTTTGACTTAAATATATATTTCATTTTCTGATATCATTAAATTTGCCCTTTGGGCTACAAAAACAGGGACCCTCACCTGCCAGGTCCTCTCGACACACATATTTCCCTTCGAGCCACCACCAGAGGAGGGGATGCCCCCAGTGGCTAGGTATTTATCTCAACATGCTGCTGAAAAATATGCTTCCTGAAAAGATAGATAAAAACTAAGCAAAAGGCTAGGACCTCAGTTAGTTGAGGGTGAAATTATAGGGATCTCTCTGGACCCCCACAACGCGACTTACCATCACTCGAATTAGAGATAAGTTTGAAGCCGATGGAACTGTTCAGAATGTCCACAAGAAGCGTTCCGGAAGACCACGGACATCGACAAGCCCCACAAAGCAAGAAAGAGTACTGGAAACGTATCACCAAAGTCCAAGAAAATCTGTGCGGCAAGCGAGTCGTGAGGTAGGAATTTCAGAATCGTCTGTCCAACGCATTTTGAAGCGCTGTCAATGGAAAAGTTACATTCCAAGATTAGTCCATGCTATTAATGAAGATGATCCGGACCGAAGAGTGGAGTATTGCGAGTGGTACTTGGCACGATGTGGATGTGGACTGGATGAAGGGGTTTCGTAGAATACCCTCCGCGTTCACCAGACCTCACACCACTAGACTTTTTTTTATGGGGATACTTAAAAGACAAAGTCTACGCTATAAAACCTGCAACAGTCGCTGAATTGAGAGCAGCCATTGAACGAGAATGCACACAAATACCAAACGAAATGTTTCGTGATGTTTGCGATTCCATTGCTTCGCGTTATCAGCAGTGCCTGGACCAGAACGGACGTCAGTTTGAAAACAGGTGTTGACAAAACAATTAAATAATGTCTGTAGATTCTATTACATTTTGAAAATGAAATGTATTTTAATAAACACTGCCTTTATAATTATTTAAAGTGTGTATACATTTTTTGGGAAGCCCTGTATATATATATATATATATATATATATATATATATATATATATATATATATGTGTGTGTGTGTGTGTGTGTGTGTCTAAATATACTCCTGTTTAGTAAACAGGGGTATAGCTATTTTTATTTTTGAGAAAGGGAGCATTTTTTTATTTTGAAATTAACATGGAGAGCAGTTGATGATCTGCCATTCAAATCTCAAATTATATAATTTCACTTAATAGTTTTTACTTTTTAGAAATGTACTTCTCAGTTTTTGGTATTTGTTTTTTAATTGAAGAGTAAAGCAAAAAGAGCTTTTTTTTTATTTTGAAATTATCAAATTATGCAATTATGATGTTTTGATAAAAACGATAATTTATTTAATAAAATGAGTTTCAACTTTTTTTTTAATTTTTCACCCTCCTTCAGATCTTCAGGCCTTATCAATCATTGAGAATAATAACTAATGTACTTACTTAATAGTTTCACACTTGGCAAGAATAATATAATATCGGCCGATATACCTCTGACCGATACCGATATATCGGTATCGGCCAAATAGCCGATATATCGGCTGGCCGATGCCGATACAGATATATCGGTGCACCCCTAATTAAAATGTAACAATACCTGTAAAAATATTAATAAAATATACAATATTTTATTACCTTAGACTGTGGATTTAAGAACATACTGGAGGTGGCAGTGATGGAAGAAGAGGGGGCTTTATTGGGAGGAGGAGGGGGACTTAGAAGATTTTGGAGGGGATCTGGAGGTGGATCTTGTAGGTGGTGTTGCAGAGGATTTTGATGGCTTCTCAGATGACTTGGATGGAGTTGAAGGTTCCTTCCTCAAGAATTTGTCCAGGGAGAGTTGGACAGGACTTCCTCCTCTTCTCTTTGTAGAGCAGCTTATAGCAAGCTGTGGTTCTCTCCATACCTCTTCTAACCATGGAGTTCCTCTCGGCATTTGAGTCATGGTCTTCTATGATCCTGAGGAACTTATTGAGGTAGGAGAATGCTTCACTCATGACCTTCACAGTTGAAGTCTTTGGAGAAGGACTTTGCATAACCTCGAGGTCTTGTCGTCCTGGCGCTGGTTCCCTATGCTCCTCTTGCAAGACAATCAGATCCTTATTGGTCATGGGCTCTGCATGTGAAGCAATCAACTCATCCACATCTTTGGTGTTCACCTCCAGATCCAGTCGATTCATGAGCTGTACAACTTCACTTGTAGCACCTTTGAGAGTCTCTTCGAAGTTGCTAATTAGGTCAGGGCACAGCTTCTTCCAGCAGCCATTCATCATTGACTTCTTGATCTCAGCCCAAGAATTGCTGATGTTGTTCACTGCGTTGTTGATGATGTACCCCTTCCAAAACTTCTTCAGCGTTGGTCCACCTTCCTTCTCTGTCGCATTGATTGCCTGTTGGATTGTCCTCATGTAGTACGTATCACTTAAAGGTTGCGATGACTGTCTGGTCCATAGGTTGAATCTGGTTGATGGTGTTTGGGGACAGAAACAGCACTTTTATGACTGTATGAAGTTCTTGTAGAGTGTGAGGATGGCCAGGAGCATTGTCTAAGACCAACAATGCCCTGAAGGCCAAATTATTCCTTGAACAATACTCCCTCACAGCTGGCACAAATTGGAGGCTAAACCAGTCCTCAAAAATGCTTGCAGTGACCCAAGCATTTGCATTGGCCTTCCAAATGACTGGCAGCATCCCTTTCCCCTTCACCTTCCCCTTCACCTTCCCCTTCAAAGCCCTTGGATTCTCCAAATGATAGATGAGCAGGGGCTTCAGCTTAAAGTCCCCTGCTGCATTGCCCCCCAACAGCAGTGTCAGCCTGTCCTTGGCGACCTTGTGTCCAGGTGCAGCCTTCTCCTCCTTCACCAAGTATGTGCGGGCAGGCATCATCTTCCAGAAAAGTTCAGTTTCATCCACATTGAAAATCTGCCAAGCAGAATATCCCCCCTCTTCAATAATTTTGGAAAATTCAGTCACAAATTGCCAGTTGATTTTATATTATGTAATTGTGCCCTGTTTTTGAATTTATGAAACTAACCTCTGCTGGCCTGAAACTCTGGAGCATCTGCACTTTCACCCAGTCTTTCCTTCCAGTCCTTATGCAAACTAAGCTCCTTAGCCTGAATAATAGCAAGACTTATGTGAATGTTCTTTTGATGCTGGTCTTCAATCCATAATTTCAATGAGCGCTCCATTTCATCCATTACTGCACCATGTTTTTTACTCAGAATTTTTTATTGTACACAACCAGCATGACGCACATCTCCTTAATTTTATCCTTATTCACTATACAGTAATTGTATTCACGGTTGAATGACTTAAGTTAAGTGACCTTCCAGTTGAAGCTTGGGTTTCTCCACTTTTGACACGGCAAATTATTTCCATTTTCGTTTCATTCGTAAGTTCTTTACGCTTTTTATGCCCAGCTTTTTCACTTGTGTTCTTCCTTTTCTCACTCAGTCATGAAAATTTATTCCACAAAATTAACCCCCAAAAAACAACAACATATGCACTGGAGAACTGAACTACAAGGCCACATGGGTTAAACTGGCTGCTCCTGGAAAAACAATAGAGGTTGCTTGCTTGGGTGGTGCCACCTGTCAGTTGTCATTCAAAAATTTCAAATGTACGTAGGTGCAAATTTTGGTGTACGCAGGTTGAATGTACATAAATCGAGGACTGCTTGTATGCTTAAATTTTAAAACATTGCAGATTACTCATTTAAAAAATAAACTGATGCATGATGCTTCATTTAAAACAGTGTCTTTGTCACTGTTTTAAACAGTGAGGTCTTAACATTATATATTTGCTCCACTAGAGTTTAAAGAAGGCTTCCAGTTACCCACTTCCTGGAAGCATTGACCTAATGTTTGTTGACCCTTTGCTACTGGAGGCTTTTATGCCATTCCAAAGGGAAGGCGTTTGGTGAGTAAAGTGAAATTGGCCTATGTCAAGGTTTGGGGTTTGGGGAATGATGGGGGCACTAACTTGAAATTCAAACTTACTTGGATGCATTGTAATATTTGAAAGTAGAGAATTTTATTTAAAAACTTTTAATCTGCTTTATTTCATACATCATGAATCATTGCACAATTGTATGAACAGAATTGTGCAACATTTTTATGCCTTTACATTTTAAAAGTATTAAGCCTACTAAAAAAATAAAGCACCATTTGTATCCATGATCGTATTCGTATTTTCCTTGATGTTAAATTTAAATTGAGGCCTAGTGAATTTTATAATGAAATTGCAGTCTGCATTCTTTACAACAATATTTTAAGTTATATTCTGTTTTGAGTTTGTAGATCCATTTATCAATTCATTTTCTTCATTGAAGCTTTGGTGTAAGCAGAGGTGGTCGCGTCCTGATAGCAGATGACATGGGTCTTGGTAAAACTGTACAAGCTTTAGGAATTGCTTCATATTATAGGAATGAATGGCCTGTATTAATTGTTACTCCTTCATCGGTTAGGTAAGCCAAATACTTCAAACTCAGTTATAGAATGGATGCTTGGAAGTGAAAGTTAGTGCTTTTTTTTTTTTACTATTTTTATGCCTTTTGCCAAAAAGTTACTCAAGTACTTGGATCTTCACTCTGCACACTGTGTGCATGCCTGAAAAGTGACTGAAATGATTCAAATATCGGGTAATTCTATGAGAATAGACAAATGAAGTACATGGTCACCTCTTCAAAATTCATGAAACTTGGTGTGAGGGTTGGTTTAGGTCCAAATTACAAATTTCTGAATTTTTTTGAAAATTGGTCAAGTTGGTCAAATTTTATGGCTTGACCAAATTTTGGTCAAATGAAAAAACCAATAATTTTCAAACGTAAATATCTCCGCTCCTAATTGTGGTAGTGTAGTAAGTCTTAAATGATAAAATATGTAAAATTAACTGTAGTTTCTAAATATGTATCATTTTTTTAGGGTAACAAAAATAAAATTATGATTTTTTGGAAAAAGTCATTTTTTTTTTGATTTGGCAGCGAAGATATCATTTTTAAAAAAAAAGACCAGGAATAAAAAATGTTTATTTGATGTATGTACACCATAATAAGTAATAAAAAGTCAGCTTATCGATGATTATTACGAAAAAAAAATGACAAAAAAAAATCCTCCAAATTTTAACAATTTTTTGCTTTCTTTCTAGATTTTCAGTATATACCTAATTTTCTAGTATACGTAAATTTACCTAACCCTTAAAATGCCTCAAAACACAAAATTTTGTTGCAATCCTATGAAAAAACACTCAAGAAGAATTTTCTGTAACATCAAAAAAGTAAACTCTGCCATGGCAGCTGCAAGCTATGGAATTTTGGAAGAAAATCAATTACTATGCAGTAATTGCTATGTCACAATTAAAAAGAAGCCAATTGTATTAGAACACGTTCAACGTTCATCCAGAGAGCCAGAACCTGCACCAATACCTGAGCCAGACATACTTAACGAATCTATGGAGCGAAGCAGTAGCGATTCCACGAATCCACCACCATTGGAAGAATTTGTCGTTCAAGATAGGCAATTCAATAAAGATTTGCTCAGCGACAATATTTTACCTTTATTTGATGAAAGCCCTATTAAAACAGGTAATAAAACAATAGAGACTCCATTCAGGACATTTGTTTCTTAATGCCAAATTTGTAGTTTTCTGTTTTTAAATATTAGCATCAGCACTTGAATACATATATACAAAATATTTGATATTTGATTATTTCACGCAACCTAAATTTATGAATTTGTTTTACAGCTGGATTGAAGCCAGGACAAAAACAGATAAAGGCTTCTACGAAGTTGTAGATGTAGAGCTTTCTTTGCAA
>JAJOZX010003168.1:0-27500 GCA_023014485.1 Bathynomus jamesi | reverse complement strand
AACTGTATTTGTATCAAGTTTTGCAACTTTTTTGCTTAATAACTTCTTTTTTAATTTTTAATAAAAAATGTACTGATTACATGTTTTGAAACCCTTGTAACCACTAACCATTACTAAATTTTAATTTACCAGAGAATTATTATGGCGGGAACTGAAGGTAAAATTAATTTTAGGCACATTTATTAAAGCTATGACACAATGTGCTGGTTGCCCTTCAGAAAGACAACTTCTCAAAGTTAGGCCCAACTGCCAGTCTTGACCTCTTGGGCCTCAGGATGTCCTTGCCAAGGAGAGGAGCCGTTCCACTGCAGAGGACGGAATTGGCAGACTGAAGTTATGGCGGTTTGAATTCATTCGCGGAGCGGTGATCTTCCGTGAATGACGCCTCGCAGTTAACGTGTTAACGGACTTTAACAGACTAAATATCGAGTTATCCGAAGTTAACTGGTCCGATAACGATAAATGGAAATTACTTCCGTTAATAGTCCATTAAAAAAGTTAACTTCGTTAATTAACTGTTATCGGATTAACGCTTTAGTGCCCAACTGTATATATATATATATATATAATATATATATATATATTATATTTTTTTTTTAAGTTCGGGAAGAACCGATTTGCCTCTATTTAAAAGGGCATATCTCGGCGGAAAAACAAAGAAAAAGTGAGGGGAAAGACAGAGGAAAAAGAAAGGGTGGAGGGGACAGTCGAAGTGGAAAAAGACCAAGGATGACAAGGACTGCAGGGTCGAGCCCCATCATCCTTGGGTGCTATATATATATATATATATATATATATATATATATATCTAGAGGGATTAGACAAAATAATATGAACACCCGCCAATTTCACCGGTTATCTTTACGGCTGCTCAGACACAAAGTAAACGGTCAAATGACTGGCAAACCTATTTAAATGCGTAACAGAGAGTGTATACATGTTATAACCCTCACGTTGTTTTTACAGATCTGAGTGAATTATGAATTAGCAGTTATGAAAGACCTGTCAGACTTCCAAAGAGGGCAAATTGTTAGAGCGCGGATGGCTGGTGCATCGGTGACGAAAACCGCTCAGATGTTCAATGTATCCAGAGGAACTGTCTCTATGGTCATGTCTGCGTACCAAAACCATGGAAAGACAAGCACCGACAAATGCAATAGTGGACGCAAGAAGAAGCTGTGTGATCGAGACCGCCGGGTGCTAAAGCGCATTGTGACAAAGAACCATAAGACCACAGCTCCAAAAGTGACTGCAGAGCTTAACCAGCATCTTGCAAGCCCGGTATCGACCAGAACTGTACGTCGCGAGCTCCATGGAGCTGGATACCATGGGAGGGCTGCAATTGCCAAACCCTTCCTTTCGCACATCAACATTGAGCGGCGCAGAAAATGGTGTAATGACCATAAGAATTGGTCAGTGGACCGGTGGAAGAATGTAGTCTACTCCGACGAATCCTCCTTTACGCTATTTCCATGTTCCGGTCGAGTTTACGTCTGGAGACAGCCTAAAGATGCTTATGACCCCGACTGCCTGACCCCAACCGTTAAGCATGGAGGCGGATCTGTGATGGTTTGGGCAGCAATATCGTGGAATACTCTTGGCCCAGCTGTAGTACTGCATGGTAGGGTTAACCAGGTCCATCCCATGGTCCAAACGCTGTTTCCCAATGGCGACGCCGTCTTCCAGGATGATAATGCACCAATCCACACCGCTGGGGTCGTTAAAAACTGGTTTGAAGAGCATGTTAGTGAAGTAGAACGCTTGGATTGGCCTCCACAATCCCCGGATCAACATTATCGAGCATCTGTGGTGTCAGTTGGAGCAGCAGGTCAGAAGCCGATTCCCACCGCCGGCGTCTTTGGAGGAACTGGAGCAGGGTTTGCTCGAAGAATGGCTCAGGATTCCTCTAGCCACTGTCCAAAAGCTGTATGAATCAATTTCCCGACGCATTGCAGCTGTTATTGCCGCTAAAGGAGGACCAACTCTATATTAAGAATAAAAACCTCCATTTATCAAGGTGTTCATATTATTTTGTCCAACCCCTGTATATTATATATATATATATATTGATCAGTCTTTCCTTGTGAACAGACGTGTTTTATCGAGTGTCCAGTGTTATCAATTGAATAAGTGGTTTTCGTTGAAGTGTTTTAAAAAAAATAGTGTTCGGTGCATTCATAACTAAATTACTTCGTGCTACTAATCATTCATTAACGAATATATTTCATTTATTGACGTTATTCAGTACTATATTATTTGATCAAACCAAGGCTACTGCACGTGGCTTGCCTTGTTTTTTTCAAATCTATCAGAAAACGTAGACATAAGGTTCATTTTTCTTCCTCGAGAGGTCAGGTAGAGTGCGGTCACACACCGTGTGAAAAAAAGGAAAAAGTCGGGTCGAATCGCGGACAGAAGTATTATAAATACTCTTCTTTTACAGATCTTTTGTCGGGAGCTTAATTCTATATTCATTTAGTATAAATTTGTGTTACAAGAACCTGTTTCTGCGTTTCAAAAACGCGGTAGACCTACGATGTAATTTATTAATTTCCAAACGCTCGTTTTTTGTTGTCTAACTAATTAAAAGCATTGCACCCCCGTCAAGTACTTGAAGTCGCTGTGAAGGGAAATTTGCCGCTTACGCGTTTACAATGGCTAATAATAATGAACAGTTAGTTTGCAGGTGGTGCTCAAGCATGGAAGTGCTGAGGAACGAGTTAGAACGTGAGAAGGAGGCCAGAGTAAGGCTTGAAGAAAGGGTGATGCTCCTGGCGGCAAAATTAGAATCCCTTGAGACTCCAGTTACGACCCCTCTTGCCTCAGTTTCTACTAATAATATAAATAGTACTAATAGCCCTCTCTCTTCCCCTAGTTACCAACCCTTCGTTCGAGTGCGAAATGGAGCCCCATTGAGAAAAGCAAAGACTTGTCTACCAGTAATAACAAACAATAAGTTTTCTGTTTTGGGTTTCGATGATGCTGATGAACCGGAAATAAGACTCGTTGGCGATTCCATTGTTCGAGGGCAGCTCGAGGAATTCTGTGGGAGAAACCCTCGTCGTAGGCGCCGTTACTGCTACCTACCCTGGTGCAAGGGTGGAGGATATAACTAATAGTGTTGACCATTTACAGACGGTACCGCCGAGGACACAACGTATGTTATTCATGTCGGTACTAATAACGTTTTAAATTCTAGATCGGAAGAACTGCTGGCTAGGTACAGGGACTTACTAGAGCGATTAAAGGAAAAACTAATAAGATTGTTTTAACAGGTATACTTCCTCGAATTATCCAACGTAACGATTTCTACAGCAAGGCGACCTATATTAACAATAACCTAAAGTCTCTTTGCCAACAGGAAGGAGTGCATTTTGCGAATTTTTGGAACAGTTTCTACGGCAGGAGGGACTTGTTCCTCGAGATGGACTTCATCTTAATGACGTTGGAGCTGCGCGTTTAGGAAGACTATTTCATAATACTGTCTCTTTTTTCAGGCTGCCGTAACTCGAACGGTCCCAGCGTAAATTCCACAAATTTCCCCCGCTCGCGAAGGTGTCGCAATTACAAACAATTTGAAGGTTCTATCCTTAAATGCTCGTAGCCTACGAAATAAAAAAACGAATTTTTTTCTTTAATTGCTTGTAAAGACTATGATATAATTGCGATAAATGAATCGTGGCTTAGCACTGAAACTCGTGACTTTGTAGGGGAGTATCAAATTAAAGGTTATAGACTTTTTGTTAAAAACAGAATAGGTAGGCGAGGAGGCGGTGTTATGTTGTATATCAAAGATAATATTGCGAACGTTATAGAAGTAAAGCACACAATTCCAGAACCGATAGATTCGACTATAGCAGAACTTAAATTGAACGATTTCAAACTTCTTGTTGCGGTTATATATAGGCCCCCTAATCAAACAGCTGATACGGACGAAGCGTTATATCGTGAACTAAAGAGAATAATCGGTAGTGAGCAGGCTTTAGTTATGGGTGACTTTAATTGCGCCAACGTGAATTACGATACAATGCAGGGAGACGCGGAAGGTAATCGTTTAGTTAATTTTCTCGAGGATAGCTTTCTTATTCAAAAGGTTGGGGAACCTACGAGGTTGGACAGTATTTTAGATTTAGTAATAACTACGGATGATAGGCTAATTACTGATCTTCAAGTAATAGAACCGTTAAGCAATAGCGATCACAATATGGTAGAGTTTGTCCTCTCAGTAAGTCACTCGAACCAACTAACTCGACTAAAATTCCTAACTTCCAGCACGCAGACTTTAGTAAATTTCGAAATAAATTTTCACACGTCAATTGGGAAAACGTAATGGGGAACTCCAACGCAAAACTAATGTGGGAATCGTTCGAAACGGTATTTAGGACTATAAATGAGGAATGTGTACCGTACAAAATTAAGCGTGCGAAAGTAAACAAGCCCTTGTGGTTTACTTCTAGAGTAGGAGACATTATAAAGAGTAGAGATAGGGCTTATAAGCAACATAAGTGCGATAAAGATAATCTGTTGTTACGAAACAACTACATATCTCTAAGGCGTGAAGCGAAAAGTGTAATAAAAAAGTCCAAGCGCGAATTTGAAATCTCCATAGCTCGTGATGGTAAAGAAAACCCCAAGCGGATTCTTTCAATACGTAAATAATAGAAATCCAGTAAAAGTGTCTTGGGGCCTTTGAAAAATGTAAACGGAGATCTAGTTTCTGAAAACAAGGAAATGGCTACCTTGCTAAACGAATTTTTTACGTCAGTTTTTACTATAGAAGATGTAACGAATATCCCTACGGTCATAGACATAATACCTTTTGATAATGGTAATATTTTGGAAAATATAGTGGTTAGTGAAGCGGAGGTAATGCGCTATATTGATAAAATGAAAACGCGTAAATCACCGGGGCCGGATTCCATATATCCCATACAACTAAAAGAATTAAAAGATAGCATTGTTGTGCCGCTAACAAAGATTTTTAATGCGTCTATTTCTGAGGGGTGCGTACCAGATAATTTCAAGTTAGCAAACGTAACACCTATCTTTAAGAAAAGCGATAAAGGTGCGGCGGGAAATTATAGGCCAATCAGTTTAACGTCTGTTGTAGGTAAGCTACTGGAATCAATAATTAGGAATCGTACAGTCGAACACTTAGAAGTGCATAAACTAGTTAGAAATACGCAGCACGGTTTTAGGCGAAACAAATCTTGCTTAACTAATCTTTTAGAATTTTTCCAAAGCGTGGTTGATGTTTACGATAGACATCGGGCGGTTGATATGGTGTATTTAGATTTTCAAAAGGCGTTTGACACCGTACCGCACAAAAGACTCATTGAAAAAACTAAGGCTCATGGAATCGGGTGTAGTAATAAATTGGATAGAAGAGTGGTTGCGAGGTAGGAAACAGAGGGTGGTCGTTGATGGAGCGGAGTCGTGTTGGGCTAATGTAGCGAGTGGCGTTCCTCAGGGTTCTGTATTGGGCCCCTTGCTTTTTCTTATATATATTAACGATTTAGATGTCGGCCTAGTCAGTACAGTTTCAGAGTTTGCGGATGACACGAAGCTGGGTGGTAGGGCGATTAATGACGAAGATAGAGGTAAAATCCAGGAAGATCTGAATGAAATCGTTGATTGGTCAGTCACATGGCAAATGAGATTTAACGTTGATAAGTGCAAAATTTTGCATATAGGTTCGCGTAACGGTAATTTTGCGTATAGTATGTCAGGGAAAGATTTAACAAGCGTAGAGCAGGAAAAAATTTCGGAGTTATAGTCACTGGTGATTTAAAAGTAGCGAAACAAAGTACAGCAGCGGTCAATAAGGCGAACAAAGTGTTAGATTTTATAGCTCGAAATTTTGAGTACAAACGCGCGATATTATAGTTCCTCTTTATAAATCATTAGTTAGACCCCATTTGGAGTACGCGATCCAATTTTGGAATCTGCATATGCGCAAAGATATAGACAAAATCGAAAGAGTTCAAAGACGAGCAACTAAGATGATTCCGTCGCTTAGGTCAAAGTCGTACGAGGATAGGTTTAAGGAGTTAAAATTAACAACACTCGAGACTAGGAGGCAAAGGGGTGATCTAATCCAGGTTTTTCAAAATTATGAATGGGTTCGATAACGTAGATAGAGATAGCTTTTTCGAAATATCTCAATATAATAGGACTAGAAATAACGGGTGTAAGTTGACGAGTAGAAGGTTCGAGACAGCAGTTGTGAAAAACATTTTTACGCATAGAATAGTAAATAGCTGGAATAGTTTGCCGGTAGAAGTAATTAGTAGCACGTCTATAAACATGTTTAAAAATCGATTAGACGCATATGTTGATAGATTGGGTATAGTTTAAGGTAGTAAAATTAAGGCTTTGTGGTGATAGATTCTACAGCTCAACACAAGTGTTGTGGGATATAGGGAGGCAGCATCTTGGGTTAGGGGATACTCTCTGTCCTTACCGTGTACGGAAAATTGCCAGTCGGAAAATTGCCAGACGGAAAATTGCCAGTGAGAATATTGCCAGGCGGAAAATTGCCAGTGACAAAAATATGTAAAAATTTAGAAAGTAAGAAATAAAGTAATTGAGAAAAAGGACGTGTGTGTTCCAGCCATAACTCCAAAATGGAAGCAGTTACAAACATGAACCTTCACACACATATTGATTAGGTCCCCAGGTTGTGCACCTGGGTGTTAATACATAAATGAAATAATTAAAATTACTGGGCCCGAAGGCCCCAGCACCGCGATTAAACTATATATACTATTATACACTATATGATCAAAAGTATTCGGACACCCCGGAAAATCCGCATTTCTGCAAATATCACCTTCGCCGAAAGGTATGCTGGGAAAAAGCGTGGCGAAACTATAATGCTGAGGTGTTCTGTTAAGTTATCAGTAACTGTTGTGAAGCCATGCCGCGCGGACGTGAACTCTCCGAGTTCCAACGTGGACTCGTCATCGGATGTTATTTAAGTAACGTTTTCTATACGAAACATTGCAGCCAAACAGGATATACCAAAGTCGACTGTAGCGGATGTTATCATGAGATGGAAGCACGACGGTGCAACTAACGCGAAAAAACGTTCCGGACGACCACGCAAACTGACGGAACGTGATAGAAGAAGTCTGGTACGACATGTCAAGAAGTCCCGCACGTCCTCTGCCGCTTCCATCGCTGAGGAGGTAGGAAGAGCATCCGGTACCTCCGTTAGTACTGTAACTATCCGCAGAGAGATGCACAGACTCGGTTATTATGGTAGAGCAGCTGTACACAAGCCACTGATTACAAAAGTTAATGCCACGCGTCGTTTGGCCTGGTGTGTCTCCCGTCGTTTCTGGACCGTGGAGGACTGGAAACTGTTCTTTGGAGCGACGAGTCGCGGTATTCACTCTTCCAGTCTGATGGGCGTGTTTGGGTGTGGCGACAGCCCGGAGAACGGCTTCTTCCTGACTGTGTACGTCCAACGGTGAAGTTCGGTGGAGGGTCCATCATGGTATGGGGTTGTTTTTCCTGGCTAGGGCTCGGCCCGTTGGTTGTTATACCCACTACCATGAACGCTGACGTTTATCTCGACGTTCTGGACAATTCGGCCCTCCCTACACTGTGGCAATACTACGGAGATGGCCATTGTTTGTTTCAACAGGATCGAGCTCCCTGCCTTACTGCAAGGCGTGTGCAGGACTGGTTTCGTGAAAATAAGGTGGATTTGTTAGACTGGCCTGCTCAGAGCCCCGATCTCAACCCAATCGAGCACATGTGGGACGAACTGGAGCGACGGATACGAAACCGCACACCACGCCTGGCTTCAGTTGCATCTCTTGCATCAGCTCTGCAAGAGGAATGGCGAGCCATTCCTGCACAGACTTACCGAAAACTGGTGGAAAGTATGCCTCGACGTGTTGACGCTGTAATAAAAGCAAAGGGTGGACCTACTGGTTACTAAATGCCATAATAAAACCATTTTTCCCAAAACCATGCGGTGTCCGAATACTTTTGATCATATAGTGTGTATATATATATATATATATATATATATATATATATATATATATCGAAACCTATGGTAAAGTTATTGAATACCCGGTTAGGTTCATTGAATGCCAGGTTTGGTCCTCTGTACGCCCTTGACGATTGGTTAGGTTAAGTCGTGATATTTTCGTTAGCTTTAACGAAAAGGCTTTAGCTCAGACCAAGAAATTGCACTTCGAAAGAGGGGAAGAGAGACATACTGCCAAAAAGTACAAAAATATCAATGACAGATTGGAGAAAGTCATCCGTCAGTATAATGAAGAAGATAAATTGACATTTCTTCGATCTATTGCTTATAATCTTCATACTTTTTGAGGCTTTCCTTTCCTTAACAAGTTTTAGCATTTAAAATTTTAAATAATAATATTTTAATAAATAAATCCTTTTTTGTGAATTTTAGTTTATTCTCACTGGCAATTTTCCGCCTGGAATTTTCCGGCTGGCAATTTTCCGGCTGGCAATGTTCCTACTTCCGTCCTTACACACCCCATTTAAAGAAATTCCTCTGCCGAGCGGTGCCCCCCATAGTACTGTGAGGTATTGAAAAACTCATGATCTTCACTTGCCCCACAAACACCTTTAAATGGGAGACCCAAAATGGGTGCACACACATTTCTACATTACTGTACAGTCTTTACAGCCACACCTACACTTTTCCTCCTAAGTATGTATATTGTAATGTATATGGTTGTAAATTTTGACTTGGTCTGCAATCGATATGGGCCGTGACTTATTTTTCGTTGGGCAAGGTACTAGTATTGATGGATACCGTAATGAAATTGACTGGATTCTTTGGATCTGATATATTTGCATGTCGGTTATAAATAGATATAGAGTGTAACATATTTGTGGATAGTAGTCTATTATGACGATGCTCTGGATCCAGAGATTCTATCTTTAGTTTTATATCGATAATTAATTAGTTTTTAAATGATAATTATTTAGTTTTGCAAAAATTGGTCGTTGCGAATGTACAGGCAGTTGTTACATAAATTTCTTATGTTCTTGTGATTCGGAACCCACGTAAAATTGTAGGTCCCCTCCGCCACCACGGAGGACATACCCAATACACAATTACGAACACAGTTAGGTAGACCAGCCACGAGTGGATCCTAGGGTCTTTGTTGGTCTGAAACATTATAACATTATAACATATATATATATGTATGAAATATATATATATATATATATATATATATATATATATATATATATATATGTTATACACAAGCCACTTGATTCCCCATAATACCCCATGTTTTATCTTCAATATTTAAAACAGCCTTTGAGATAAACTCGAGTGTCCTCATCGACTCGTGCGACGCTCCCCACCCCCTTTTTTTATTTGTTCTTAAATGCTTGAACCGCATCAACGGGACGCAAACCCCTAAGTTGCGCTCTCTCCCTACAAATTAGTCTCCGTTGATTGGGCTCGCCTCGGCGCGCCTTGGATTCTGACGTTAGAAGATATCTGGCGCTTTGTCGGGAATGAGTGATAGGCCGGGTGACGATCTGGTAATTCTCCGAGTAGGCATTTGAGAGAGTTTGCTCGTTAAAGACTAAAATTGAGTTGTTGTGTATATTTGAGTTTGAGACATAGTTACGAGAATTTTGAGTTTACGAGAGAATATTGAGAGCCGTTACCTAAACTACTGCGAGGGATGTAGTGACGGGCAACGTTATATCTTAAATTATTTAATTAATGTTAAGACTAGTTGAAGAAAAAACCTGAACTTGACCGTATTATATTTCGAATTTGAGATTGAACTTGTAGCCAAATGTGACTTCAATTTATTGATTAAAAGCTATGCAAACAAACTATTTCATATCAAATACACACTGAATCGGGGGTACAGAAGTAAGCGGAGGATAAAGAATTCACGCAGAGGTCACTAACTTAAAGATTTATTATAACTTCAATTTATTCAACGAGCATTTACAGTGACCGAGCAAAAATAATTTTAATAAGGGTCCGTCTCCCCTGATAACGGACAAATTTTTATTACACACGTGTCAGAAGTGGGGATAACGGATTTTTTATTACAACTGGTGTCAGAAGTGGGATCTTCCTTTTCTGATACCCCCCACCTAAAAAAACTAAGTGAAAAAAAGTGCTCCATGTGTGTATATGGGCTACCAGCTCGCAACAGACGGCGACGAACGACAACGTGAGGGTCACACGATCGAGAACCGCTGCGTGGGCTGCTGCTGCTCAGGCCGAGTCGACATCGCAACTTGCTACTGGACACCAAGTGCAGGAGTAAACTTTCCTACCAACGCCGAAAGAGAGGGTAAGCGACCCATCTTGTGTTGCGAGAGGTTTTAGAGGACGAGTGGAGAGCCTCCCTACAGCGGGCAGTTCCCTAAATTAACCCCATCAAAGGTCATTTCTTTCCCCCAAATTTTGATATAAATAGAATACCTTTCCTTCCAATCGGTTCCCCTAGACTCGAATTTGAGACTAATCCGGATCTGAACCATTCGTAACAAATTTTAGAGATTCAAATTCGGTCGAGTTTGGCCGATCTCATTCGAGAACATGCCTCTTGGCGAAGAAGAAATCAGTCCCAACCATGTATCAGCAACCACCCTACCGACTTCCCTCATCCCTATGTCCCCTTTCTATCCAATGTATCCTCACTTGTATTCCCCCATTGTAGGCTTCCCTGATCCACCGTTAATACTGTCCGCATAACACTAGAAATGTACCCAAGTTCCATACAAATAATGTCGGGTATAAGCACGCTCGATGTCTTCTATGTGAGGAGAGGGGACACCAAGCTCGTCAGTGCCCCCTGATTGAAGAAGTGAAGACATTGAAGGAGAGTGAAAGGGTGCGTGAAAGGGATGAGAGCTATAGGCGAGAGAATGAAAGAATTATCGGAGGAATGGACTCCAGGAGGAGGCCGACGGTATGAAGACACGAAAGAAGAGGAAGTAGGTACTCTTCCGAATATTCGAGAAGACGGAACTTCTCGCCGTATGAGAGAAACAGAGATAACTATGGTAACCCCAGATACGATAACCGGTATGAGGGTAACCCCAGATACGATAACCGGTATGAGGGTAACCCCAGATACGATAACCGGTATGAGGGTAACCCCAGATACGATAACCGGTATGAGGGTAACCCCAGATACGATAAACGGTATGAGGGTAACCCCAGATGCGACAACCGGTATGAGGGTAACCCCAGATGCGACAACAGGTATGAGGGTAACCCCAGATGCGACAACAGGTATGAGGGTAACCCCAGATGCGACAACAGGTATGAGGGTACCCCAGATGCGACAACAGGTATGAGGGTACCCCAGATGCGACAACAGGTATGAGGGTACCCCAGATGCGACAACAGGTATGAGGGTACCCCCAGATGCGACAGCAGGTATGAGGGTACCCCAGATGCGACAACAGGTATGAGGGTAACCCCAGATGCGACAGCAGGTATGAGGGTAACCCCAGATGCGACAGCAGGTATGAGGGAGGGTAACCCCAGATGCGACAGCAGGTATGAGGGAGGGTAACCCCAGATGCGACAGCAGGTATGAGGGAGGGTAACCCAGATGCGACAGCAGGTATGAGGGTAACCCCAGATGCGACAGCAGGTATGAGGGTAACCCAGATGCGACAGCAGGTATGAGGGTAACCCAGATGCGACAGCAGGTATGAGGGTAACCCCAGATGCGACAGCAGGTATGAGGGTAACCCCAGATGCGACAGCAGGTATGAGGGTAACCCCAGATGCGACAGCAGGTATGAGGTAACCCCAAGATGCGACAGCAGGTATGAGGGTAACCCCCAGATGCGACAGCATGTATGAGGGTAACCCCAGATGCGACAGCAGGTATGAGGGTAACCCCAGATGCGAAAGCAGGTATGAGGGTAACCCCAGATGCGACAACAGGTATGAGGGTAACCCCAGATGCGACAGCAGGTATGAGGGTAACCCCAGATGCGACAGCAGGTATGAGGGTAACCCCAGATGCGACAGCAGGTATGAGGGTAACCCCAGATGCGACAGCAGGTATGAGGGTAACCCCAGATGCGACAGCAGGTATGAGGGTAACCCCATATGCGACAGCAGGTATGAGGGTAACCCCATATGCGACAGCAGGTATGAGGGTAACCCCAGATGCGACAGCAGGTATGAGGGTAACCCCAGATGCGACAGTAGGTATGAGGGTAACCCAGATGCGACAGCAGGTATGAGGGTAACCCCAGATGCGACAGCAGGTATGAGGGTAACCCAGATGCGACAGCAGGTATGAGGGTAACCCCAGATGCGACAGCAGGTATGAGGGTAACCCCAGATGCGACAGCAGGTATGAGGGTAACCCCAGATGCGACAGCAGGTATGAGAGTAACCCCAGCTGCGACAACAGGTATGAGGGTAACCCCAGATACAACAACAGGTACGAGAATCGGTACCGCTCTCCGTCGCCGTATGAACAACGAAGAAGGGACTATTCCCCTTACGACAGGAGAAACGGAGGTTACCCCTCCCCCGACAGGAATGGAGGCAGGTATCCCGACAGAAGAACGGACCGAAGTCCGTCACCATATTGGAGATACGATAAGGAAGAACCTAACCGCGGAAGACGCCCAGAAAAAGAATGGGAAAAAGGGCGAGATAATTCTCCGTGGCCCCGAAGAAATGACCCCTCAACCGAAAGGGAACTTTCCCCCCGTCGAGTGTCATTTGAGGAGGAGGAAGAGGCAACACACAAGACAAAATAACTTGAATTGAAGTCGATATTGGTAAGGAGAAAAGAAAAAGAAGGCAGGGACTGGGACAGAAGAGATAAAAGTGAGAAAATGAACATGAATGAATGGAATGAGAAAGAGGACAACATGCAAGAATGAGGAAGCGAAAGAGATTAATGAAATGAGTGAAAGAAATGAAAAACGCAGCCTAAATGATGATATAAAAGAGGAGTGTCTAAATGTTTATGAAACGAGTGATATTGAAAGTGCATATCATATACGGCGCGAGAGGACGGAGCGTGTCTGCAGAAGAATCTGACCTTGAGAGCGGAGTCTGCTTCATGCAGACCTAATAACGAGTGCGAGGAAAGAACAGAAAGTGACCTTGACTTTGAGGTAAAGCCTCAGTCGAAGGACACAGACGCGGTGAGAATGATGGCGGAATGTACGAATTAAACGAGAGAAATAGAAAGAATGCATGGATTAAAACCTGAGAGCGAGTTAGATGACAGTATGATAGATGAGAACACGATAGACCGAAGGGAAAGTGATCCTCCAACGGAAGCACAATGGGTAAATGGAGTATATATTATGTGTTCATGTGACGTGAATATGATACATAACGTGACGAAGAATGACTCGTGTTTGTATTGTGGGAACGGAAGTAGTTTGAATCCGGCGAACAAAAATGTAAATTGCGAAAATGAATTAAAAACGAGTGAGGAAAATACCGTGATAATGGACGCGGATGGATTTGCTATACGGGAAATAACTATGTTCAGTGAAAGAGAGATAAATGAAGTAGCTCCCTCAAATGAATGCCCCTGCGAATCGACCAGGGTAAAAATAAGCGAAAGTTGCGTGAGGGAGGGAGAAAATACAGAGAAAAATAATGAAGGTAAACGGTTCCATGGTATCCCTTGAACTTTTGAACTCAGGGGCCGATGTGTGTCTAGCAAGGGAAGGGTCAATTGACACTTGAATTTCGACCCCAAGTCGAAATTACGAGTCATAGTTGTAAAACTGTGAATGACGAAATCCTAACCACCACGGGACAGATAAAAATGAAAATAAGCGCTGAGCAAAAATGTATAGAACCGCAATTGGTTTGCGCGAACGAAGGAGAATGTATCCGTTATCGTGAAAAATGAATCTGCTCATGATAGAGCTAAAGTTAAGAAAGCAGGAATAAAGCTGGCTGGAGAGAATTTACGATACTGCGAGTGTGAAGAGAAGAGATCCTGTAGCGCACCGAACGAATGCTCCTCCAACAGCGAGGAAATGGAGCAAGAAGTAAGTGAAAGAGAAGTTAATCAACTTATAAGCCGGGAGCGACATTATTCGAAGACGAAATTTCAGAGGAAATTGATGGCGGAGAAATGATGAGTGACCCCTCGTTACCCCCTGAGTCTGCAGAGCCGGAAAGAAGGGAAGTACAAGAATTTGTAAAAAATCCTAAATTAGACCCAGAAGAAAGGAGGAGATTAAAAAAAACCCTCTTAAGGACTATATTGAACAAAAGAGAAAATTAAACGAGACTGAAATTGCAACCGAAGAAGAAACAAACAAGATGAATTACGTACGCCAGAAGAATAAACGCAATTATATTGACGAAACGAAAAGGAAAAAAGAGAGAACCAATGAACCGCACCGGTTCCGCAGTCGGTACGAGGAAACGGATAGTCTGCGGTCACACGCAGGTAGGCCGCCAGAACTCATTTAAAGGTCCTGATTGCTGGTCTAGAAGATGGACTTATCGGCTAACGTTTAGAAGGCGATCGAACGAGTAAACAAGACACGCACACGAATTAACCAAAGGGAACAAATGGGTTAAACTCTTCCCCGGGACAATAAAGAAAAATGTTTTCCTTTTAACAAATCTTTTACCATTTAATATATAATCAAATTAATTTCCCCCTTCCCTCGGAAAGTTGACTGAAAGGCATGATTCCGGTTTGGAGTTAAAAATGTTCATATAGCTATATGTATTTCATTTTTTTTTCATATAGCATACATATTTCAGGTTATTTACTGCATATCGTTTATAAAATGTTTGACTAAATTTCACGTTGTAATATCGTGCCGTTCTGACCCAGAAGTTTAATGGGAAAATATTCATGAGTAAGAAGTCGGCATAAATGCATAGGTCGGAAATAGTAGCATGATGAGAGAGCATGTTCCGCTTGTCCAAATCAGCTTTCAAATTCCTTGAGCTTAAGGGAATCGAGTGGAAAATTTATAAAAAAGAATTCATTAAGATTATGAGAAAAGGAAATTTCCTTTTATTTATCATTGCTTATATAAATATTCTTTTATTTTTGTCCCAACTTAGAAAGTTCCTGACAGAATTTTCCATGAAATTAATCATGATCCCCGTCCTCTTAACCCTCTGCGTTATACACGTTGGGGCGCAAACCCTCTCAAATCACGGAGTCCTTTTCCAACCAGTGGGCTCCCTAATTCGTCAAGGCCCCACGTACACTTTCAGCGCACGTCTCAGTCTGAGGCCCGACTATCGAAACCTACTGATCCTGAACCGCCCCGCGATTTCGAGATCACTTACATAGTAAACTCCTCGTTTACGAAAGAAGCCTTACACCACTGCAATGCTTCCTTGTCACGAGGAATAGACCTCCGGGATATGACTCGATACCTCCGACGAGTCACCCTCAAGAAGTCAGACGAAGGAACGACCACCTTCGCCTCCTACTCCACCCTCACCCTTGGTTTCGTATTGGGAATCGCCGTCATCGGAATTGCGACCTGGAAGAGACGATGCTGTCGCTGCCGAGATCCTCCACCGGTTTAAAATCCCTGCATCGGGCCCCCCGGAAGCTCAGGTGACCGGATCGCCAACGCCCCCAAGAAATACACACTGAAATCGGGGGTACAGAAGTAAGCGGAGGATAAAGAATTCACGCAGAGGGTCACTAACTTAAAGATTTATTATAACTTCAATTTACTCAACGAGCATTTACAGTGACCTTCGAGAAAAAAACAATTTGTAATAAGGGTCTGTCTCCCCTGACAATGGACAAATTTTATTACAAACGTCAGAAGTGGTGATAACGGATTTTTATTATTATATATATATATATATATTATATTATATGTAATATATATATATATATACATATGTAATATATATAAATATACATATGTAATATTATATGTAATATATATATATATATTATATATATGTATATATATATATATATATATGTAATATATATATTATATATATGTAATATATAATATTATGTGTAATATTATATATTATGTGTAATATATTATATATATATGTAATATATATATATATTATGTGTAATATATATTATATATATGTAATATATATATTATATATATGTAATATATGTATTATATATGTAATATATATATATAATATATGTAATATATATATATATATTAATATATATTAAATATAATATATATATAATATATATATATATATTATATATATGTAATATATATATATATGTATATATAATGTAATATATATTATATGTAATATATATATATATATAATATATATATATATATATATATAATATAAATATATATATATATATATGTAATATGTATTATATATATGTAATATATATATATATGTAATATATGTATATATATGTAATATATGTATATATATGTAATATGTATTATATATATGTAATATATATATATATATGTATATATATATGTAATATATATATATATATGTATTATATATATGTAATATGTATTATATATATGTAATATATATATATATATATGTAATATATGTATATATACAGTACTGGCCAAATTATTAGGAATTTTTTTAAAATTTCATTTTTTGGTATAAAATGTTAAATTAAACCAATTTTAAACGTTGAAAAGTTATTTATTTCTACACAAGAATACATGGTCATTATTTAGCAATAGTTTAGTACTTAGTTTGACCCCCTTAGCTGCCTTAAGGGCTGCGACACACTTCGGCATGCCATGAATCAATTTTTTGCATAATTCCTTAATACGTTTAGAGTGAAACCAGACTTGAATAAGTCGCTCTATGAGTTGGTGTTTTGTTGTTATCGGCGTTTCATGGATTACGTCCTTTAAAATACACCATAAACTTTCGATTGGGTTCATGTCTGGAGAATTTCCAGCCCATGGGAGCAACCGAACACTATTTTCATGACACCATTTTTTAACCGACTTTGCCGTGTGGCATGGGGCTGAGTCTTGTTGAAAAATCCAACGTCTATTACCATACCATTCCCTTATTTGAGGCAGTAGACGTCCTCTTAGTACTTCTATATACTTGACTTGGTTCATATTCCCCTCAACAATGCTCAAACGACTAGTTCCATGCACAGAAATTGCTCCCCAAACCATGATCTTTTGTGGAAATTTCACCGTTTTCATCAGACACTCAGGCAAAAATTCTTCTCCAGGCCTCCTTCTTACACTTTGAACACGATCGTCAAGCACGACAATCGTTGACTCATCGGAGAACACCACCTGCAATCAAAGAAAGCCCTGTGAAAGAGTCAGTGCATAGCGTATGAAGTACAGCTAAAACGAAGTACAGTATGACTTGCTGCTTTACAGATATTTTTACTGCAGTTTTATCACGTACTGTAAATACACTTCTATGCATACTGTATTTACTGTATTAACATTCTATTTAATGTTAAATACCCAACTAAACAGTTAAATATTATTCTTACCTGTTCCCAATCCTCACTAGTCCAGTTAATGTGTTCCTTTGCCCATGCAAAACGTGCCTTCTTCATAGCCTCAGTGAGCCTGGGCTTCTTCCTTGGGCGGTAGGCTTTGAAGCCGGCAGTTAGAAGCCTCCTGTTGACTGTTCTACGACTAATATTGATGCCATCAGCCGCTAGACTACTGGAAATGTTTTTGCAAGTAGCTCTTCTATTTCTAAGAGACAAAATTGCAATCTGTCTATCAGTTCTTGGAGTCGTTACCCTTTTTCTGCCGCATCTTCCAACCCTTTTGGGGCCTACATTTTCTCCAAATACCATTTTTTTCTTAATACGAAGTACTGACTGGTGAAACATGGAGTTTGGCAACGATTTCCTTTTGTTTAAATGTAGAAGTAGTTAATAAAACCTGTATTTGCCCAATTTTCCGTGGACTCAAGTCATTCTTTCGCCCCATTTTCAAATTCACTTAAAAACTGTAACAAATAATTGCCGAAATTGGGTAAATACACTATTTAAATTAAACGGTAGTTACAATGACACGTAAAAGAAAGAGAAACACACCCGCATCGCACGACAACCAAACGAAAACTGACGAACAAACACGCTTCGTTCGACTAAAGAATTATGCAAAAAATTGATTCATGGCATGCCGAAGCGTGTCGCAGCCATTATGGCAGCTAAGGTGGGTCAAACTAAGTACTAAACTATTGCTAAATAATGACCATGTATTCTTGTGTAGAAATAAATAACTTTTCAACGTTTAAAATTGGTTTAATTTAACATTTTATACCAAAAAATGAAATTTTAAAAAAATTCCTAATAATTTGGCCAATACTGTATATGTAATATGTATTATATATATGTAATATATATATATATGTAATATGTATTATATATATGTAATATATATAATATATATATGTAATATATATATATATGTAATATATATATATATATATATGTAATATATATATATATAATATATGTAATATATATATATATATATGTAATATATATATATAAGGGTGATGCAAAAGTGGGGGAGTAAAATTTTTTGTTTCAAATTTTTCAGATACCCTCATTTGGTTTGATTTGGTGGAAAAATGGTCCTGGGGAAATTTCGGGTCAAAATTCGAATATTTGGAGGTCGCGCCCGCCATTTGAAAATTTGCTGATTTCCATGACACCCAGGAGGTACAGCAAGCGTCACGTTACTTTTTTTTGAGTGGAAGTTCCCCAGGAGGCCTATCATACCACCTTCCTCTTTTCCATTTGTTCATAAAACAGATACAATACAATAGATATTTACAATAGATACATAGAATGGATATACTCGTAAATTTTACTGTTGCGTCAAAGATACGAGAGTTTTCTTAGTTTTGTCGGAAGCTTCTTCCGATAATTTGATACAACTTGCAGTAAATATTGCTTCTGTTGTTCATCATTGGTAATTAATTTGTTATAATCTTCAATCAATTTCACTCCTCTTTCAGCAATATCATTAACAACTTTCATGTGATTCACTACGTTCTTTGCAACCCAATAACTCTCATCGAGAAGCCAATCTTCTACTGGTTTGCTGAAGAACGTTGAAGACAATCCGAGTATACTGAAGAAGGACTTTGTGTTAGCAGTTACAAATCTTCAAGCTGCTTATTGTCAATAGTTTTGATGTCTATTTGTGTCTTCTTTGGAGGATCTGGCTCCGAAGATTTTGTAAGAGCCTCCTTCATTTTTCTTTTGGTGTCAAAGCTGATTTTATCATCAAAGAAAGCCAAGGCGATCAACTCTTCTGAGAGATACCACAAATGATTCTTGAATTTTTCTAAAGCAGCATTTGCTAGTTGTTCATTTGTGCTTTTGTAGCTGTGAAGATTCTTCAGAAGACTCAGATCATTTCGTGGAGCACTTGCTGCGCAGGGTGCTGAAAACCAATGCTTAATATAAATTGAAACAGAAAACCAACAAATTTCTTTTAGATTTCCTTCTTCTATTGCTGTTATTTTGAACTGACTTTTGAACATAACGATTTTCATCGAATAAATTACTTTCGCCATCCAACGGGCTCTATGATAAGCCCCAGGCTTCCTGAATTTTATTCCAGTCGCTGGAGTACCGCCAAGCAAGATGATTGTCAGTTCCAATAACTCTCTGTAATCGTCGCGAGGTTGATCTTCATTGATTTTTCTTGCTGCAAAGTTGATGATTTCCTCTTTTTCCTTTTGTGGATAATTTTCTAATTTATCGTATGAAGTTAGATTAATCTTATTCCAGTTTGTTTTGAATCTTTTGAATAACTGAATGTCAGGGCCTGATGAAGCCTGTAATGCAGGTGATACCACTGCTTCCAACATGATTTCAAGGATATGGTGTCGACAAGGACATCACAACAAATCTTTCTCCATTTTCTGTTCAATTAGGACACAAGCTCCGTTTTTACAACCTGTGTTCGATGCAGTTGTATCGAAACACATGCCTTTTACCTTAGCTATTAGATTCCAATCAATGATCGCCTGATGTACTGCATTTGCAGTATCCTTTCCTGTGCCATGATCTATTTTTGGCACTCCAAGCAGTTGATCTTCTCCACTGCCAGAGATTAGGACTGGCAACCGATCAACAACCTCATTCCCAGTAATGTCTTCGAGGAGTTTGCCATCCCAATGAACAATCAAGGGTTTGTCAGCTTGAAATTCTTCTTTCAAGTTTTCACTGAACTTCTTTCTTGATTTCTGTCTTGCCCTGCGAATCGATGAGTAGCTAACATTGTAATTCGCTGGATCTTTTCCAACATTTGCCATCGTTGGAATAATTATTAAAGAGGCTGATCGGTCGCTGATCTTAGCAACATCCAATGAGGAAAGCAGATTTTCATTCATAATCTTGAATTTTTTTCTTGGAAGGCCTCTTTTGGATGTTGAGGGCTGTTCCAGATGTACTTCTTCTTCCGTAGATGCAGGTGAATCACTGCAGGAACTGCTGCTGCTTGCAAGAACAACTGTTTCATCAAATGCACTTGATTCACGTAACCTTTTCTTATCCATTTTTCATGTCTCTTCGCAGCTTCCTTTCGACGTTTTTCTTCATCCTTATCAACTGCCATCATTTTACCCTTTCGACCTTCCCTTTGTAGCCGTAGAAACTCTATCTTCTTCGATAGTTATTAACTCGTTAGCATTTGCATGCGCAATATCAAAGAGTTCATCCAATTTTTCTTTCCATGTATTCTCTTTCTCTATTGAAAACTTCGATTTTTTTTCCTTTGCTCTTCAGCCCTTGCCACTCATCATACAGTTTATTTAATTTCTTCACAACATTACATTTCTGGGTTGTTGGTATTCCTGCTCTCTGCCACACTTCCAATACATCATTAACGGTTGAAGTTAATGCTTCTCTGACGGTTTCATTCTTGACATGTTTATAATTCATGAATAAGAAAATTACTTCTTTCTTTGATGGAAGCTTACTTTGATTCAATTTATCTATTTGTTGACCGATCAGCCAGATATCTGTTGAGCTTCTTGATCTCATTTTCGTCACAATTAAGATACAGGAAATAGAAGAGAAATTGAGGCGGAGAGACTCACTAATATAGCACCTCTCCCGGACACTGCCACAAGCACACTGCGATACCGATTTCCTTGAACGCTGTTTGCTGTTTGCTCATATACGCATCACCTACCACTCTGCCTGCAGCAAACCTGCACAAAACCTGCAACCTTGCAACAAACCTGCAACAAACCTGCAACAAAAATAAGATCAAATTCAAAAAATTTGATTTTACTCATTTTTTTGTAATTTTCAAATTTTCAATTGGCGGGCGCGACCTCTGGATGTTATTTGTTTGACCTGGAATTTCTCACAGGGTGTTTTTGTGACAAATTGGAACAACAGGGGTATCCCTAAAAATCCACGATGGTCATGATTTGTGCATCACCCTAAATATATATATATATATATATATATATATATATATATTATATATATACAGTGGAACCTTGCTTAACGAGTGCCTCGTATAACGAGAAATTCGTATAACGAGCCAAAAGAATGGGGGAAAATTACCTTGCATAACGAGCGACACTTTGCTTAACGAGCAAAATATTTTTAAAATAAAATAACATCTTTTCAACGCAAAAGCAAAATAAATACAGTAAGGTCGCGGAGTCCATCCGAGCGTCTTACTTACGTTGACTCGCTTTCTTTATCCCCCAAGTCTCCTCCTGCATGTCCACCCCCAAGTTCAACGTGTGGGTGACTCACTGCCCAGTGCTGTTTCCCTCGTTTCTTGCCTCGCGGCTCTTAGTCTGTTTTGTCAGGGGAGGACGAAGAAACGCCCGTAGCAGAACAACAACCCTCCAGTGCAATAAGGGAGATGCTGAGATCTTGGGAATCTGTTGTATCATACGTTGAAAAGCATCATCCTAATAAGGCAGTGACTATGCGATCTACAAATTTATTTAATGATAATGTTATCACGCATTTTCGTCAAAATTTAAAGCGTAGACAAAAACAAATGTCTCTAGACAGTTTCCTCGTGAAAAAGGATCCAAAAGAAAGTGAAAGTGCCTCTAAAAAATTTAAAGCTAGTGACTGTGAGCTCGTCGAGAATGTTATTGCATTGAACGAAGACGATTCTCCTCCTTCCCCTCAATAACCCTCTCCTCCTCCCCTGTCTCTTCATTTCCTTTGCGTGCGTCAGGAGCACCTTCTCTCTTCGTAAGTTATTTATAAATTTCACCGTTTACTAATTACTGTATTTACATTCTCTTTTGGGTTAATTTTTATTAATAATCTTTTCATTTCATGCAATAATAATTTAAAAAACGCCTTTAAATATCATTATAAATATTATTTTAAGTATTTTTTAAGCATGGAACGCATTATCATATTTTACATTGATTCCTATGGAAAAAATTGCCTTGTTTAACGAGCATTTTGCATAACGAGCACAATTCGGGAACGAATTATGCTCGTTAAGCAAGGTTCCACTGTATATGTAATATATATATATATATATATATATATATATATATATATGTAATATATATATATATACTATATATATGAATATATATATATATTATATATATGAAATATATATATATATATATATATATATGTAATATATATATATATTATATATGTAATATATATTATATATGTAATATATATAATATATTATATATGTAATATGTATATATATATATGTAATATATACATATATATATGTAATATATACAGGGCTATTCAAAATAATTCACCTGATTTCAAATGAGAATATTTTTTAATGTTACAAATACAGTGATTTGTGATACATTAACCAAAAGAAAAACTGTCCAAATTTTGTCTCTCACCTCATAAATGCTCTATGTGACTTCCCTTAGTTACACGAGCAACGTCGACACGATAGTCGAATTCCTCCCATACTCGCTCCAGCATGTCCGTTGTCACTGACTCTACGGCAGTAACAATGCGAATGTTTCCTCGAACTGTCGATACCACCAACGGATGCTCTGAGCACCCGGTGGATCTGTTCTGTAACGTCGACGAAACTCACGCTGCACTGTGACTACCGATTTACAGCTCGAAAACCAACACAAAAACGCCTTCTGCTGTGCGGACGCCATTTTCACACTGACTGTTTGTTGCTAGGCTAGGCCACGGCGTGACTTTTGAGCTCTCTCGCGGTGATCTTGTAAAACTCGGAGATTTCCTCTTTCATGTGGTGTATGCCCAGTTGATGCACGGTTGATAGGTACGGAAGTATTCTCAGTTGAAATCGGATGAATCATTTTGAATAGCCCTGTATATATATATTATATAAAATATTATATATTATATATATGTAGTATATATATATTATATATATGTAATATATATATATATATATATATTATATATATGTAATATATATATTATATATATGTAATATAATATTATATATATGTAATATATATATTATATATATATTATATATATGTAATATATATATACAGGGTGGGCGGAAAGTAGCTCCCTATTTTGGATTGGTAAAAAAATACGTATATTATCCATTTATTTCAGAAGAAATAATATGAAAAGGTAGGCATACATGGTAGGTTTTCTCTAAAATTCAATGTGGGCTCCAACTCTTTCCACCAGCTTCTGGAGCCGCCCAGGAATGGCGTCCACTGACTTTAGCAGGAACTCCGGCGGGATGGAGGACATGACTTCCCGAATTCGGTCCTCCAGTTCTTCCAATGTCCTCGGTTTGGTGCGGTAGACTTCTTCCTTTACCCACCCCCAAAGAAAGAAGTCGCACGGTGTCAAGTCGGGGCTCCTGGCTGGCCATTGATGTGGACCACGACGACCCATCCAACGCCCAGGGAAGTGGGCATCCAGCACTCACGGACAACAAGAGCGAAGTGCGGAGGGGCGCCATCTTGCATAAATATCAGACCGTGCAACTTCTTTCTTTGGGGGTGGGTAAAGGAAGAAGTCTACCGCACCAAACCGAGGACATTGGAAGAACTGGAGGACCGAATTCGGGAAGTCATGTCCTCCATCCCGCCGGAGTTCCTGCTAAAGTCAGTGGACGCCATTCCTGGGCGGCTCCAGAAGCTGGTGGAAAGAGTTGGAGCCCACATTGAATTTTAGAGAAAACCTACCATGTATGCCTACCTTTTCATATTATTTCTTCTGAAATAAATGGATAATATACGTATTTTTTTACCAATCCAAAATAGGGAGCTACTTTCCGCCCACCCTGTATATATATTATATATATGTAATATATATATATATTAGGGTGGTCCACTCTTATAGGGGTGGAATTTTTTTTTGTGATTTTTTTTTATTGCTGGGTTGTAACTTATGAGGATGGATGAGAAAACACCTCTGGGAAAGTTTTATTTGAATCAGTTAATTTGTAGGGGTAGCACATGACACTTGAAGTTTTGGTATAATCTGAAAATCACAGCAAAGTTAATCTTGGTGACAGTACATGACTATTAGGGTAACTAACAATTCCGAATGAATTGACTAACAATTCCCTCTGCACCTCATTTGATCTTTGTTTTCTCGCCCAGTTGCCAGGCTGACTTCAGTGGTTGAGGAAACTGCTTCCTGTAGTTAGCAACAACTTGCAGGAGATACTGCAGTTGTCCTCATTCCTGGTGTGGCAGTCGTTGTATTCATTAATGAGAGCAACCCCCCTCTCTGCATGATCGTTCACGACAGAGAGGTTTGCCACTGATTTCTTCGCTATTTGGTAATCAGGATCATTGTCCCAATCCCGCACCTCCTTCCTCAGGTATCCCACACCTGACCCCAGAGACAACAGCAGTCTTTTTCAGTTTGCTGTTGCTAGTGACTCGATTGAAGCCCCCTCAGCAACACCTTTCCTTCTCTTCTGGCAATCAGGCTTTCCTTCAACTTCCTCCATCGCCTTCACCATTGCTGTTTTTAGTCTCTTCAGACACCTCAGGATCGAAAATCGCGAGGCCCACCATCTCCTCCGAAAGATACCAAAGATGACCGCTGAGTTTTTTTTAATGCCACTTCCGAAATTTTGGGGTCATGGTATTCCCGAAGACTCTGCAGAAGACTGAGGTCGCTGCGAGGCGCAGCAGCAGCTATTGGCGCTGTCATCCATGCCTGCAGGTAGATGGAAACAGCGAAGACACTGACATCCTTAAGACACTTTGCTCTCGTGGAGTGAGGGCTGGGATTTGTCCCCTGAACAGCCACATCTTCAATGAATAGATCACCTTAGATAACCATCTGGCTTGGTGCATGGGGCCAGGTCGCTTGAAGGTGTAGTTGTCAATGCTCCCTCCCAAGAAAATGATGGACAGATCGAGGAATTCCTGATAGTCATCTCGAAAGGATTTTGAGGAGTGTTTTTCCTCAGCAAAGCGGAGAATCCAATCTCTAATGGGGGCCAAGAGTCGATGCACCTCTTCATCATCCCATCCGGTGCCGTATGTTCCTGTGTCCATTTGCTCTGAAACCTGCTGAACAATGGAACATCAGGTCCACTCATTGGGCCATAGCAAGCAGTGAAAACTCCACCGATCATCACTTCCATGATGTGATGATGGCAGGCAAAATGGAGGTGGTCTTTCTTCAACTTCTGCTCCAACAACACACACGCTCCATTCAAACGACCAGCATTGGAGGCAGTGGTGTCGAAACACATCCCCACGACAGATTCTTCGAGGCCCAATCAGTCAATAATTCAAAAACTGCGCTGGCTTGGTGTTCTCCTGATCCAGTTGGTATTTTGGGGACTCCAAGGAGCTGAGATTGACCCGAAAAGGAGGAAATGAGCACAGGCAGCCGATCCACATGCGCATGGTCTCTGGTGTTGAGGAGGTCTGGAATAAGTTTTCCATCCCAGTGGATGATTGCAGGACCGGACTGAAAGGAAGCTTTTAGGCTACTGCAGATCATGATCCGATGTCGTTCTCTCTGCCGTTTGATGGAGGTCCGGGTGATGTTAAAATTCATTGGGCTGTGGTCAAGGCTCAATGCAGTCTCTGCTATTATGTAGGTTGCCATCCTGTCCATAGGTGTGTCCGATCTAGGGCAGCAGCTAGATTTGATGTTATCACATTCTTGACTCTTTTCACCTGTTTTGGAGGTCGCTTTCCACCTTTGCCCATTCATCTTCGGTGGAGGATGACTCGTCAGTGACAGGATTCTGTTGAGGACACCAATACTGCTGTACCCGACGTTGATGCACCTTCATTGACTGCCTGCAATACAATCGAAGAAAATGGACAATTAGTGTTAACGAACAACCTAATCATTGCAATCAAATGAAAGTAGGAATTTGAAGAACAATCTCACCTTTCTCTTTCGCATCTCCTCCTCCATCTTCCTGTGGGCAGCTTGTTTTTCTTTTTCTGCTGTTTTTCTGTCTACTCCCACCATGCATCCCTGTCTTCCAGGCTCTCGCTGGGCCAGCAAGAAGGCCTTGTCTTCTGGGTTTTTGATTAGAGACAAGGCATCAGCATGTGCCATATGAAATAGGTTCCGAAGTGTCTCCTTGAATCCCTCTTCGTTGTACACCTAAATATAAATAATAAATATATATAATATATATATGATAAATGTATTGACTATTGTACAATATAATGTCATACTCTCGAGAAACTATTTTATTTATCATTGATCATCCAACTCACCTGCTTCTGGCTCCTCCTCATTCGTCCTTTTTTTATTTTGATCCAATCTTGGTGAAGGTCCAAGATCTTTTGGATTCCTTTGTATTTTTCCCTTGTCGGGATTCGAGCTTTGTTCCAAAATATTTCAAGTTGACCCCACACTACTTGAGCACTTTCCTTCAACTCCTCCTTGAGATTAGTGTGGTGATGAAGGAAGCATGACAATACTTCTCCATGTGATGGTAATTTGCTTCCAAGAAGCTTGTCCTTCACTTTATCTCCTTCAAGGTAGTGCAAAAGTGCAAAAATGAAGTACTGTGTGCTACCCTAAAAAGTGATTGATTTGGAAAAAATTGGCCAGAGGTGTTTTCTCATTCATCCTCACAAGCTACAGCCCGGCAATAACAAAAAATCAAAACTTCAATTTTATGGACCACCCTAATATATATATAAATATATATGTAATATTATATATATATATATATGTAATATATATATATTATATGTAATATATATATATATTATATGTAATATATATATATATAATATGTAAATATATATATATATTAATATGTAATATATATATATATTATATACAGCGTGTCCCAAAGAAATGTATACCCACTTTGTTCATAGGAAAAATAAAAAAAAAGGGAAAACAAAAGCTTTTATTTACAGAACGTGTTCAATATGTTCACCATTGTTTTCAGTACACAAATTCAGACGTGATACCCAGTCAGCAAGCACACAGTGAATGATGTCAGGAGTAATGGTGACAGGCCCCAATAATGCGCTGCCGCAAATGTCAATACTCGTATTTAATTCTCTGCGTATACCAGCGCTTTCAAGTGGCCCCAGAGATAAAAATCTAGTGGAGTGA